>JAVSBS010010438.1:0-11089 GCA_033124195.1 Coracias cyanogaster
GGCGGGGGCGCAGGGGGCGGGCCGGCGGCCGTGCTGGGCCGCGGCGGCTCCTCCCGGCCGGGCGCCTCGCAGTGCCGGTGAGCGGAAGGCGGTCGCGGTGCCTGCGGGAGGAGCCGGCAGCGTGAGGACGCCACTCTCTCGCCGCGAGGAGCGCAGCTGCCGCCGCCGCCGCCGCAGCGGCGTTTCCCTCCCTCCGTCGTAGCCGGGCTCAGGTGAGGCCGCTCGGGTGGGGCGGTGGGCGCGGGTGGCCCCGGTTTGTCCCCGGCTGGCGCCTCGCTTCCCCCCTGGCGGGTTTCGCGCCTCTTTGTGCGGCTGGGCGGGAGGGTACCGCTCTCCCGCTGCGCTCCGTCGCCTTCCCCGCGGCGCCGGGCGGCAGGCAGCCGGGCTGGGCGCCGACCTGCCGTGCCTGGGGGTGCTCCCGTTCCCCCTCCGCCCCTCCCTCCCCTCCTTCGGGGCCGTGTGTGCCGCACGGTTGCATTATGCCCAGGGAGTTGCCGCTCTGCTCCCTCCACGCCCTGCTAACTGGCCTTCTCGCGGGTGGGGTGGCGTTATTCGCGCTCTTTTTCACCGGACCGACCTCACTCCTCTCCCTCCGGTGCGTCTCCCTCCTTTGCCCCCTCACACTTAAGTGTCCGGCCTTTGGAAGTAACGGGTAGGGGAGAGCAGGACCGTTTGGCAGCTGTCAGGGCTGCAGCCTGAGTCACAGGCTGACAACCCTCCCGCAGACATTGCAATGGGCTTGGCTTCCGCCCTCAGATCTTGACTTCCTCGTTCGGTTTGGTCTGTACAGTGAAGCCAGGAGAGAGGGAGGAGGGAGTGACAGGGCAAGATGAAGCTTGCAGTGAAAACTCTTGCAGATAGCTTGTGCTTTCAGGCATCACCTCCAACCGAGTAGGAAAAGTTCTCCGGGTTTTAGTGATATCGTTACCAACCTGTCTGCAGTAGGTGTGGAAAGTAACAAGTTTCATAGCCCCTGAGGGTGGTGTGCGCTCAGTGGGTTTAATAAGGATTGCTCCTAATTTGCCTAAACACAGGGTGAAATGAGTTTTAAAGCAATAACTTGCTTCAGGTAATAAAGTGGAATTTTTCAGATAAAACTGCATTGGTCAGGAAGCTTTTAATGCAGGGGCTCTTAAATTCCTTTTTTTTTTTTTCTTTACGGTTCCTTTCCTTCTTTTTTTTTTCTCTCAAAACACCGTTTGTGCTCTTAATCTTTCTCCCATAGGTTTTTCTTCTATGTCATGGTGTCCTGAGCCGCACTCCATCAGAGCCAACTAAGAACCTAAGCTTTTTTCTAAGTGAGCAAGTCTGTCCTAAACAGAGTAATCTCTCAAGTAATGCATAAGAAATTTGTGCTTCAGACTTGAAGAGATACTGTAGTAGATGGACTTTGGCCTGCAGACTGATTTCTGTGCCTCTGCCCCATGCTGTAAAGAAATATAAGTTAATTTACATGGAGGCTGTTGAACCACGGCTTGAAAGATTAAATTACACATCCTTAACTTTCATAGACATCTCCTGTCCTGTAAGGCTAGACACGGTAAAGTTTTAACTCCAAAGTAACAGCACTCTAATCAGTTACTGCCTGTGTAAAGATGCTTTTGAAATTAGTCACTAGGTAACAACGTGACTAAGTTCACTTATCCATGGCATTCCAGTAAAAATGGCAAATAATGGTGCAGATAGGTATTGACTCATAGATGCACTGTCTGCAACTGTAGCACTCTCTCCCAAAGTTTAAATGAGATAAGCAAATATTTTTGTTAACCAGAAAGTTGTAATGAGGGGGAAGCAATTGATAAATTTAAGTGGAGTTGCCTTTAGCACAAAAGAGTTTTGAACTTGTTAATCACAATTGCCAAAACTGTATAAACACAAGATTGTGCTGCTAATCTGACCTTGTAAAAATAACTAGAGTGAAAGCACACAACAGTTCCGTGAAGCTACATGTCAGGTGGAACTGTTTAAATTGACGTGTTCTCCTCCTTGATAACTTTATTTGTTGCACTTATTCACACAGTGTGTGCACTGTCTTTCTGGAGGTGAACAGGCAAAATTTTCAGGAACTCTAAGGTAGCCGCAAAATTGCTAGTAGTAGATAGATATGAGGGTCTGAACTTCTTATATGTACTGACCTGGAACCTCAAAGTGTGTATGACCAGCACCAAGCTAGTGAGTTACATGGTTTTTTTTTTTCCTAATATGGTGTAATCTCTTAGATACTTGACTTGTACAGCTAAGATCTGATTTTGGAGGTTCTCTGGAGAAGAGACTTTGACCTTGAAGTTTGCTCTGCTGGGTAGCATGTGACTGTTTCTGTATAAACAGGAAATCTAAATTGTCAGGTTCTGTCTGTCCCAGAAGAATGGGCATAGAAACTGAAGGCCTTTTACTGGACTTTTCCAGAGATTGTTAGGATATTTCTACCATGGGTTTGGGACTTTTTTTTTTCTTGCAAGTATGACTTGCAAGAAAAAAGTTGCTAGGATGCTATTTTCATCTGAAGAGAAAAGGAAAGAAGCAGCTTCCTTCATTATTTTCTCTAGGTGGATTTTGGTACGCTTCAGAACATTTTAAGAAGACAAATGGGCTGTGAGAGCTACGCCATAATATCTTAAGTAAATCAGTAATGAATGAGTAATAATAATAATGATTTTTAAAAATAATAAAATTACTTGTCCAATAAAGTTGTAGGAAAGAGATTAGAAGAATTTCTCACTTAGGAAGCTGAACCAATATATGTTGTCCAGTACCTTTTTTTGGTATTATGAAAAATGTTGGAAAGTGTTCAAACTGTATAGTGGGTGGTAGCTCCAATACTCATCTTGCAGTTGAAAAGTACAGTGGCATCAGATGCCACAGGTGCTTAAATTTCTTTACAACAGTGCTTGGCACTGCAAATATTTCTACTATAAATGCGGAGGCTTACATTTACCACTGCAACAAACTATCTTGAAAACTTGTGCCGTTGTTATCTTGGCAGGCCTTTAAAAATAATGTACTAAACATTAATAATAACTAATAATTCACAGGCTAGTCCTCTGTCAGACTATTCACATGCAGGTACAGGAGAGAGTGTGTATATCAGCATGGCTACTAACCTCGTGAAAATATACTTCAGTTGTACTGAGAGTTTAGAGTAGCCTGTACCCCAAAATTCAGGTTTTGTTCTGTTAATCTCCAGGATATTGAACAGATGGGATAGGACAGATGCCATAAGTATTGTGATTTCTGGGCTGATTAAGCTGAATCTTCTACCCCCATCCCTACCATCCTGAGGCCTGTGTCTTGCCCAGATTTATATCATTTATGAATTTGTGAGACTATAACAGGGTGAGATTATAAGTGGGCCCACTGGAGGTGCAGGAATCCATCTGGTTAATGCAAGGTTTACCAAAAGGGGAAGTCAAAGTGAAGGTTGTCTTATCCCCCGCCCTGTGTACTACATCTGCTTTCTTGTGTGGTAACTTCAGGTTATTGGGTAATGTGCTGAAGCTGACTGATGACTAAAGTGCGTTTTAGAGGCTTGGTTAGTGTGCGCGTCTACTAAAAGGTGTCCAGTCCCCAAGTGTATGATTTAATACTTTTTTGATTGTTTGGCTTGGTAATGCACTTGGTGCCCTCTAACATTCGTTTTTGTCTTTGATTTCTCATATAAATATCTTATTAGTCTTTATTTTCTTAGTTTGTAATTGAGGCACAGCTGTTTGCATGTTAAGTAGAGAAATTGTGTGCCTGACGTTAAGTCTTCTGTGGGTTGGAACAAAACTGTAATAGCATAAGATTGCCTACAGCAGCATTGTTTTTGCTGGCAATTCCTCTAGGTTGGTGGCTTGGTGACCTTGTACGTGGAATTTCTTCTCAGTTTAAGCACACTATGGTTCTGATTGAGTTTCCTAGTGTAGAAAGAGATGGAAGCTAGCAACCTGATTTAAACAGAGTATAATGAGACAAAAACACAAACATAACTTCTGCCCTGGAAGCTAATGCAAATGGGTGTTGTCCGGCTAAATGAAATGCATCAGTTTACAAGTTCATCTTAATTACGGTTTATCCACTTCACTTTTTTCTTTAGTGGCTGTGAGAACTTGTTCTGAGTATTGAAGTAATCTCAAAACAGATTCATCTTGGAATCCTAGGCAACTGTAGTGACTTAACATCTCCTGACCTCATTCCAACCCAGTCATGTTCGGCATAATGGACTAGTCTCTGTTTTCAGTAAATGGCCCTTGGGCCTGTTACTGTTCAGCACAGTATGTTGCCTTTCTGAGCATCCTAAAAAGTCTAAAGAAATAGTAGTGTCCACAATTTTCCAGTGATGGAACTGTGGTTGGTTTCACTGTATGATACTTCTGGAGCTAGTAGTGCTATGTCATGTCCTTTTTAAACATAGCAAAATGGAAATTGTAGAATTGATCTAGCATACTACTGCGTATTATTTCTTATAGAAGTATTACAAATGTATTGCTGTTGGATGCAGAGAGGTATAATGAAATAAAACTCTGTGTACTGTGGTTTGACTCCATGGCCTCTTTATGAAATTTAGGCCCCTAGAGTTTTGTACATAGGGTTTGGGTTCTGCTTGTCTTCATGACTGGAAATTTAAATTTCCCTAATGCATGTATGCTGACTCTACTGAGAGCTGTAAATAAAACCACATGGATGAGTGATTTTGGTAAACTCAAGCTAATAATTAATATGTTGATGGAAACTTAACTTGGAAATCTGTATCATAAAGTCTCCTTAACTGATGAATACTTCTATTCATCAAGAACTACCATTTTAATGAGTCTCGGCAGGAAATCCATTGTGATATATGCCTCAACACAGAACTGGAGTTCTGATTTGAATGAAAGCAGAGTAGGCGTTCAGACTTGTAAGAAAAGAGGTTTAGAGAAATTTTACAGCTTAACTTTGACAGTCCTGTGCAGTCAGATTTTTTTTTTTATCACCACCCCCACCCCCCTTGGGCAGCTTCCTGTTTAAAATCTAAAATTTAAAGCATGGTCTTGTAATAGTTTACTTCCCTTTTTATTGTTTGTAGCGATGAGACAATCATCTGTGTACATTCATCTGTGTTTTTCTTTTAAGGTCAAGAATTTACCAGTTCACTTGGATTTAGGCTCTTTTCATCAACCTTGGAAGTGCAGTAGATTTGACTTTGGTTAAAGTTGGTTGTGGCCAACACTTAATCCAGCTAGTTTTACTGACACTTTTAGAGTTGATTTTAAAATGGAAAACGCACAGCAAAATTTCAGTTGCTTCTGGTTTTTTCTTCAAATGAGCGACTGACTTAAATCAACTGTTGTATCAGTTTGCAGGTAAATTTTCAGTCTATAAGCTTTTTTTTTTTTGCATGAATTGTTACGCTGTCGGTCTGCTTGCCATTTAGTGCAAGAGATTCTAGTCTTACTGTGCTCAGAACTGATAAAATCAATTTATACTCATACATTTCATTCATACTCATGATTTTCATTCATAGTGTTTTATTTTTCTTAAATTGATAGTCTATCTTAGGACTTAGACATATTTGAACAAATATATGACGCTTAAATGTAAGAACATGGCAACAAATACTGTATGTAAATCTGGAGTCAAACCAGTGAACTGAATGAAAAAGTTCCTGGCTAAGCACTTGGAGCTAGTTGGTTGATGAGGTAAATTTGCTTTTGACAGTTTGTTTTTTAATGTAGATGAAGAGAAGTACTCGCTGGCTTCTGTTTTGTCCATGACATTTATAATTTAAAATGTAGAGGAAGGTACTGACATTTTTCTTTTGGTCTTTTTTCTTCCTTTTCTGGGTGGTTGGGGGGTGGGTAGCCTGGTGTTTCACTATTAGTGGAACAGATCAGAAGAAATGGATTTGAGATGAAGGTATCCAGAAACAGGCAATTTAATTCACAAATTGCTGATTGCAGGTGACTATCTAGAAGACAATTTTAGTTAATTTTTGCTTGTAACCACATCTGAAGTAACTGAAGAAAAATTTTTTTATTAATGGAGTTTAATTTTTTTTTAGCAGAATACCACTTCATACATTTTGTTCTTCATAGATGTTCAGATGTCTTTGTTTCTGTTCTTCAGAGATAGAGATGTTTTTATTTCTCTTTGATGTCAAGTGAAATGTATTCAGACTGCAGAATTGTTTAAATAAAAAGAGATGGAAGTATGGGTACAGGTGTATGGTAGACTGTTTACAATAATTAAATAATTGGATACTTGAAACTGTTGTGTTTCAAATGGATGTGTATGCTTACTGACAAAGGGAATCTTTTTTTTAGAAGTGTATAAATAGAAAATGAGATTTCTCCACAGGCACAAAACCTTATAAACTGTGATTTAAGATTTGTGACTTAAACCAGTTCACTTAGTTTTTATCATCTGGGTTATATTGCAGTAAGAATGTTTATAGCAGATACTAAAGTCTTTGACCTTTCATTACACAGTAAATTATTCTGAATTTAGTGACCCTTCCGAAGACAAAGCTTTACATAGATGAACTTGAACTTGCAGTTTAATGCAGTATATGATGGGGAACGTCAAATGAGAACACACAGATGTGATGAGGAAGATCATAGAATCATAGAATGTTAGGGGTTGGAAGGGACCTCTGGAGATCATCGAGTCCAACCCCCCTGCCAAACAGGACCAGAGAATCTAGGGCAGGTTACACAGGAACACATCCAGACGGGTCTTGAAAGTCTCCAAAGAAGGACATGTATTAGTCCTAATTTTTCTTTAAAAAAGGAATAGCCGACTTATTGGACAAAGTGGTGTAACTTCTAAAAATTGTCTATGTAGCACTGGCATATGTGTGCATAAGCATTTATCTTCTTCCTCCACATAGTGGGAGTTATAAAGTTTGCCATGTAATTTTTTTTTTTTTTTTTCCTAATAGACAGAACGATATAGGTAGATTTTAGTTCTTTAATGCTCTAAAAGAGTGCCAGTGACTAATGGTGTCCTCAGGGGTTGGTATTGGGACTGGTGCTGTTAAAAATGTTTGTCAGCAACATGTACAGTGGGATTAGGTTCACCCTCAGCAAGTTTGCTGACTACACCAAGGGGAGTGGTGCAGTCAATGTGCTGGAGGGAAGGGATGCCATCCAGATGGAAGAGGGCAGGCTTGAGAGTTGGGCCCATGCACACCTCATGAACTACAAGAAGACCAAGTGCAAGGTCCTGCACCTGGGTTGGGGCAATCCCAAGCACAAATACAGTATGGGTGACGAGTAGATTGTGGGCAGCCCTGTGGAGAAGGGGGTGTTGGTTGACAAGAAACTCAACATGACCAGGCAGCGTGCACTCACAGCCCAGATGGCCAAATGTATTCTGGACTGCATCAAAAGAATTGTGACCAGCACATCAAGGGAAGTGATTCTCCTCCACTGCTTTCATAAGACTCCTCCTGGGAGTATTGCATCCAGCTCTGGGGCTCCCAACACAAGAAGGACATGGACCTGCTAGAGCAATTCCTAGAGCAATTCAGAGGACTGGAACACCTCTCCTATGAGGACAGGCTGAGAGAGTTGGCGCTATTCAGCCTGGAGAAGAGAAGGCTCTGAGGAGACCTGTCAGCATCTAAAGGGGGCCTACAAGAAAGCTGGAGAGGGACTTTTTAACAGGAAGTGTAGTGACAGAACAAGGGGTATTGGCTTTAAACTGAAAGAGGATAGGTTTAGATCAGATAAAAGGAATAAGTTCTTCACTATGAGAGTGGGGAGACACTGAACAGGTTGCTTAGGAAAGTTGTGGATGCTCCATCACTGGATGTGTGACCAGGCTGGATGGGGCTTTGAGCAACCTGGTCTAGTGGGACATGTCCCTGCCCATGGCAGAGGAGTTGGAACTAGATCATCTTTAAGGTCCCTTCCAACCCAAACCATTCCACTATTCCATGATTCTAAACACTTGAGGTAGATTTAACTGGTAAATATTACCATGCTGTATTACACCAGTTCAATCAGAAAAAAGTACAACTGCGGCAATGGTTGAGTTCTTGCTCATGTACATAAGGAGAAGAGTATCATAGAATAGTAGAATAGTAGATAGATCTAGTTCTAAGCCCCCTGCCATGGGCAGGAACACCTTCCATTAGATCAGGTTACTCAAAGCTCTGTCCAGCCTGGCCTTCAACGCTTCCAGGGATGGGGCATCCACAACTTCTCTGGGTAACCTGTTCCAGTGTCTCACCACCCAGCACTGTAGCGTATATGATTGTGAAGAATGTTGTTAACTATGGTGGAAACACATTAAACAGTTCTGCTACTCTGTGATCAGTGTTTCTTCATGTTTGGTTTTTTTTTGTTTTTTTAATCCTGTTATGCCAGAGAGCAAAGCTTTGTTGGAAACTTCCAAATTGTATTTGCCTCCTCTTATTTGGACTGTGGAATGTCATAGTATGTCAGTGTCCTGTCAGAAGGAGATAATTTTCTTTTTTTTCCAAAAAGGTCTTTTCCTGTAATGCCAGAATAGAGAAAATGTTATATGCCATATAGCCATGATTGTACCAGTTCAAGCTAGGCTTCTACTTCCAAGTGCCCTTGCTTTTACTTGTTTCACATTGAAAGATGAGTCCTTTCTTCTCCTTTAAAAAAAAATCAGTGCTTCAGGAGATGCAGACAGTAGGGCATGGTTGGGTGAATTCTAAAATAATAGTTGCCTAATGCTGTTCCTTTATAAAGACTAATGTCTTTGACATTTAGGTAAGAAAGCACAGGTCAGGAAAGGAACAAGCTGAGGAGAAAGCAAACATGAGGCTGAGGTGTACAGACCAGGCAAGTGTTCCTTGTGCACTCCGCTGCACTGGGGACTTTCTCTAAGACATTGGTTAAAATGGATAGCTAAGTAAGAAGCCATGAAGCTGTGCCAGACCTTGAGTGCAATAGGGAAATGTTGCAATTGGAATGTTTCAGTTTTTCAGACCATCTTAAACTTGGTATTTATGCTCTACAAGGTTGTTTTCAACCTGGCCTCCTTTTATGTCTTCGAGCTTAAGGCTATGTTGTAGCTTTTCCTTCAGTGTAGGAGTTGCTGTTGTTCCGGAAAGAGTCACTCTCCTCCTGCCCACAATCTCCAAGATCACCTTCATAAATGGAGGTAGGTCTTCTTAATGAATCCCTGTACATAGCTACAAGAGTTGAGAATCAAACTTGGACCCTGTGAAGGTGGGTCTTTGTGCCCTGCTTTTGCCTGCCGTCCTCATAGCTGCTGTTAATGGTGAAGCAGAACTATCTGAAACAAGAACAAAAATACAAGATACAGCAGAAGGCTGTTTGTACATGGTCGTAGTTTGGCAGGGTAGGTTGAGCTGAAGCATCTAGAGAAATTTGATTCCCTGCTGCAATGTGAAAATAATCTTTTTAAAAAAAATATGTTGCCAGATGTATTTGCACTGATTTTTAGTTCTTTGCAATGTGAGCTGTAAGAAAATCAGTACTATTGATGTAGAGATCCAAGCAGTTTCTCAGTTAATGTGAGAATAATCATGTCTGTAAAGTGACTTTATCTTATATCTTAGCTATATACATTCTAAAAGTTTCTCTAAAAGAGTGAACCAGAACAGTATTTTTCTTCTGTTTAGGTGTAATTGTTTTATTCCTTATTCGCTCTTGAGATTAAATGAAACCTAGACTTGTCAAAGCTGATAGGGAGTGCTAATTGATACAGAACTGTGTGTTGGAAGGGCTACCTCACACTTCAGTGCCCCAGAGGGTTCTTGGCAGATATGTTTTTAGTCTTAAATCAGAGTATTAGGGAAGGGATGAAAAGTGACCCTGAGATAACAAGGACAGGCTAAAACTTTTCAAGCTCTTCCTCTCTCTCTTTCTCTCTCATGCAATGTCCCTAGGGAATTTTGCATGCCTGATCAGAACTTTTGCAGTCCATTATGTCTCCTGAAAACAAGTCTTCCAGCAAAACAGCTTGAACAGCAGGGATGGGCCGCAGTTTTCTGAACTACAGCTGTCTCCTTAAGTGGGATTACTTTGCTGAGTGGTCACGAAGAATGTGTTCTCCCCCTGGAATGTTTTCCTTGTGGGCACACTGTCTCTGGAAGAGAAATTCTCTCCTCTGCTGAGAAGGCATGTACTGTACCCACACTAATGAGAAACAACAGTTGCAGAAAGTGTATTATGCAGGATTGTAAACTTTGAATATTTATTCAAAGTGAATGGGGTTGGGTGGCAGCCAGCCTACTAGCTTTGTCATGCTAAAGACTGGACTTGAAATCAACAGAAGGCTACCATCCCCCTTTCTAAACCAGTGTTTAGTGTGTTTAAACAATGTGCACAGGCTTCATAGAACTTACTAACTTTATTGGTGCCACGTACTTGGTAATGTGTCTTTGTGTCTTACTGAACTGAGAAGGTGCAGTTGAAGTAGGGGCAAGCATACCCTCCTGAGCATTAACTTGGGGAAGCTCTACCTGGCCATATTTGCCCATAACCTCCAGTGGTTAATTTCTTTATGTTATGCAATGCAGTTTCCCAAGGTGAAGCCTGTGCTATCCCATTTTCACTCTTTGGTACCCAAAACCAGCCGCTTCAGATTGGCATTAATTTACATTAAATATGTGTTTGCTGATCTTGTTGCCTCTGTTCTCCCAATCTTGCCATTTGTTTGAAGCCAGTGGAGAGAAAAGGTGACCAAGTGTCATGTAAAGGCAATGTCTTTCTTATATATGACTTTGTGGCCTTTGCCATTGCCATGGAAAGTCCCAGCTTCACAGAGCAAACCTCCCGTGTCAGCTGTTCCAGTAGAATATGCAAGTACTGCTTCACACATACCAGAAAGTGGTGCCTGACAGCTGATGAAGAGAGCTGGGCATGCAGAAACTAAGAAACATTTATTTCATGTTCATTGTTCTGAGGATGCATGCCAGATACCTTTAGACCATGTGAAAGATACAGTATTCCCTTCAACTTCTTTCTTTTGTCTTATGTGTAGTCTGGTCAGTAGATCATTTTTGTGTAACACAGGTATCATTTATACACTAGATAATTAGATTCCTCCTTCTTGATTCTTGGAGCCCTGTGTGTACAGGGAAGGCACTTTAGTGCTGTACCTTGAGCTTAACTTACAGTAATAA
>JAVSBS010010438.1:21103-33451 GCA_033124195.1 Coracias cyanogaster
GTGCTGCCAGAACTCAAAAGCTGCCTCTGTTGTCACATGGAGAAGACAACATAAGTAAAAACTCTCTGCAATCTCAGTATGTTTTGGATTTTTTTGAATGCTTACTGCTTCTTCATACCTGTAGGTAGTCTTTCATGCAGTCATCTTACGTGGCAAGCCATAGATGATCTTTTTTGCCATAACAGGGACTGGTGGTATCAAAGGCACTACATGGCAGAAATTCACCCTAGCTTGGGTAGAAACCTTTGTGAACTGTTGCCTGAAGTTGAGGCGTGTGAACACAAGTTAGAACCTCTGACTCTGGCTAGTGCTGTGACCAGTGCTCTTCTGGAGCAGCACAAAGGTGTATAGCCAAGTGTTGCAGAAATTATCAGAGAACATCTGAAGGATGCGAAGCTGATATAAATTTAGTCTGAATCCCACTGTCTGACATCAAAATTTTGAGAGCTAATGTGATTGGAGGTTGATGCAGTTAATTATTCCGTGTAGTCAGTAACTCCTTTGACTGTTGGTCAAAATCTGTTCTCAGAGGGAAGAATCTTGGTACTAAGCTGAAACAGGATGTGCAAGGTGATGTGTAACACTTCTAGAACAGGAAACATTACTAGGTTATGTAATAAGTTTTGTTGAAAATAATTCAACAGCATCTCAGTCTGTTGCACATTATGCAATGGAATGTTTCATATATCTTGCAAGATATCCTCTGAAATTTCAGGCATAGTCTGTGACTGTAATAAATTCAGTTCTTCTAATTGGATTGTAAGAAGTATTAAAAAAACCCCCACACCCTTCACCCAGGTAAACCTAACATAGTAATACTCTATTTCGGAATCGTAGTCTTGCCAAAACTGTGTTTTTCTGCACTTGTGAAATGGACTGATCTCACCTGTCAGCAGTTTTCACCAGTTCAGGAGATTAATGTGAAGGCTTAAAATACTTTCATTGGAGAGGCTGTTGATCATTAATCCGCTTGAAGAAAGAGAATACACGCAATGTATCTCTAGCATAAATGTCTCTGGAAGAATCATAAGCATTATTTAGTTCTGCTCCTGTCCTTTCTTTCTTTGCCAGCAGGGCTGCAGTTCTTCTGGCTTTTTTTCTTTTCTTTCATTTTTAACTTTTTCTGCTTCCCCATCCTATAAAAGGAAAGTGGAAATCTTATGGCTGCTGGAGACAAATTTTGAGGAGAGTGTGTCAAATATTTCAAGAACTAAGAGGTTGAGTCTGAGACCAATTTGCTATTTCCATGTGCTGATTGGTTTTGCACGAAGGTGACTTGCTAATAGACTGGCTTTGTATTAACCCTTTCTATTTAAAATGATTTATCTGAAGATCATTTTCAGCTTCTGTGTTGCTTACCTGAACTGCCTCGTTTGTATTCAGTGTGAAACTCAAACCTCAACTTTACATGTTCTAGTTATTTCACTGAAGTTAACAGTTGCTGGAAAATAAACTTTCTGATGCTGTAAGATTTGTGCTGTGCTGCAGACAGTCCTTTCAGCTCTTCAGAGCTAGTGTAGCAGTTAGAAAAATAAGAGTAGTTCCAGTTTGGCCTGTGTTTCATTTTAAATAGTTAGCAAAAGGTAATGCCAGAATTCTATTTTGAGGTAGTAATGTCTGAATCAAAGTACAGACTTCCAAGCCAGCTATGCTTATAATAGGTTAGTCTTTCAATTGGAGCCTTGAGTTCAATTGAGGGATTTATGCATATAAATCATTACTTGTACTTTAGTAAGATAAAGATGACTCTGTCTTCTTTGTGGTAAAGCTGGCAGCTTCTACTCAATATAATTCAACTTGCTTCCTATACAAAACTTTGTCAGTGCTCTTGACCAGCAGTTGTGACATGGGGGTCTTGCTTAGTTGCCTGTCCCAGCCATGATTAGTTGCCTCTCTTTATTAGACAAAAATATCACCTCACACATCTGTCTGAGATCCTTATAGTGCAAGGAAACTTCCCTTTAGGTATTTCTGCTGGCAGCCAGACTGCTGGAAGGTGATAGCTTCTTCCTGCATACCTGCTTCATCACTCTAATTCAGATTAATGTCTTCTGTTGTCTAACCTACTACTTTCATTTCTAAGATTGCTTCAGATCTTTATTCTTGCCTGAAAAACAATTCTAATTTGTCATCAAACACAGCCATAAAATGTCACTGAAATACAGACAAGAAAACTCTGCATTCCTTATGGAATGTTACCACACTGCTTGCTACCATTTCTCTTTTGCTCTAACTTCTAATACCCCAAAAGCAGCAAACAGGCTTTGAGCTTTATTAAAACTGTCAAAGGAGAGGTAAGTTTGTGTCAGGTTGCATGGGGGAACAGGGACTATATAGAGTATCATTCTTTTGATTTACTACGTGCATGGTGCCGTGGGATTTGAGGCAAGATGGTTGCTAATGCCAACAGCTGGAATTGAGTCTAGAGGGTTTTTGTTTACTTGTTTTCCAGAACTCTAATCAAATTACAGTTTTTCTTCTAACAGTTCAGTTGACTCCAATGTCCATTATTTCTATGCCAGTATAAGGAAAAGGTGTATTGCATGTACTGTGAACATGCTACTCCTGAGTCAACTCCTTTCTACATCTTGGTCCTACTCTGTCTTCCACTAGTGCAGGCAAGGGTCAGGAATGCATGACTCAGTCTTTCAGCTGCTGTACTGTTGGACATGATGGAGAAACTAAGGCTGGGGCAAAAGGAACTAACATTGCCAGGTTGTTTTTTTGCAGACTCCTTTCAAGCACCACCTCAAGCCCAACCTGACTAGAATGTCTCACTGAAGCTTAGCTTCCCAGAAGTTCAGAAGTCCTATGCTAAAAGTTTTTTAGCCGACTTTTATAATTTTCCACTTCAGAAAGAGATTTAGTATTTTCTGTAAGCTATTAAAATATTCCTCAAATATTTAAAGACAAAAAAAAATATTTGGAAACATGTCCTGATAGTTTATAGTAGGTTATGGAAAAGGAACCTTAAATACCTATAAAAATTTTGCTTTCTGGAGGGCATAGGGTGAAAGCTGTATCTGAATCTGCTGCACTAAGAGTGGGCTAATTACATAATGCTAAGCCAGCGTGTAGAAAATTTGGATAGAAGACCATAAACTGTATAGTAGATGCTATTTTCACCCTCCTGATCACTGTAGTCTAATCCTTACCTTTATCTAGCTAAAGACGCTAAATCTGATGAAGTACTCTCAGTGCTCATTGTGAAAATCTCTTTACCACTCTGAGCACTCTTCATTGAGCAAACAACAGAAGAGACAGTAGCAATAGAAATAAAGTGCCAGTACCAGTCTCTTCTGGTAGCACTGCAGGTTGCTGTAGAAAGCTACTCCTTTCCAGATGTTTCAGACAGCTGCCTCTAAAATTGACAGGGAACAAGGATAGCTCTAAATCCCAGGAGCAAGGCTTGGAATGCTATTCTTAGCATATCTAGGAAATATCTAAGAAGCCTCTGCTCCTTCTATTCCCTTCACAAGTAAAATGTTTGCTAGAGGGTTTTTTTAAGGTATTTATATCTCAGAGGTTTTTTTTCTTTTAATAAGCTTAATATTTTCACTGGAAGTATTTGGTCTTCCATTGAAACTGTAGAATTTAAGCTAGTAGAAACCAGTTGAGAAATGGAGGTTTGCTGTCACAGATCAATGAATTAACCTTTTGAGATGGATTAGAAGTAAACTTTGGCAAGGGTTGCTGGCTCTTTGAGCATGGAATGCTTTAGAATTGTTATCTATATTGACTAGTTCAGAATTATAGTACATTAATGACCTTACAGTTTTGAATCTAGTTCTAGGTATTACATTATCAATCATGAAAGTGTTCATGCTAGAAGGGTCTTTAGGAGGTCATCTAACACAACTTTCCATTCAGAGCAGAGTCAGCACTGAATTCAGCCTAGTCCGATGGTCTTGACAAACTCTAACAAGTACACAGGTCTTATCTTTCTTTCATTAACTATTTTGGCTTGAAGTTTTATTACGTTGTAGTTGATTAATTACTGCATAAATCCATAGCAAACATGAGGCAGAACGTAATAAAATACATGTTTCTAGGAGCTGAGTACCTACGTTGTATAATGAAATAAACACTTGAATACAGAAACTTTGAAAAGAAGAAAGGGCAGGCCTAGTGGACTGTTAATTAACCAGGGAGCAGGCCAGGTTAATATCAGTGTGACTAATCTGTCAGTTGATGCTCTGCATGCTTGGAAAAGTTGAGTATTAGTCAAGTTGATGTTGCTCAGATTCTAATATTGCTTAGTGGGAAGCCTCCCATATGGCATCACTGGAAGAATGACTTAAAAAGGACTGGTTGGTTGGTTTGCTTTTGCAAGTAATATGCTGTTAAAATGTGCAAGTATACAAAAATTTTAATTCCTGTCTTTATTTGTTGGGATGTTTTCTTTCCAGACCTACTCAGGCCTGTTCTGCGTGGTAATCAATCCTTACAAGAACCTGCCTATATATTCAGAAGAAATAGTGGAGATGTACAAAGGCAAAAAGAGACATGAGATGCCCCCTCATATCTATGCCATCACAGACACAGCCTACAGGAGTATGATGCAAGGTGAGTGCTGGCTGAGACAGTGACTCTTGTTGAAATCACAAATGAAGGCTGCAGTCAATAGGCTATAGGAGAACAACTACTTGCTGCTGTCAGACATTGTTACTCCCTCTGTCCTTGCTTACAGACACCTGACACCTACTTGGTACCAGCTTCTGTGTTCAGGTGATTAGCTTTCTCCTGCTCTAGTGGACTGAAGAACCTTACAAAGTCTGGCAAGAGCTAAACTTGACATAACGAACAGACTGGTGTGAATGTGCGGGGTTCAGAGAAGCAGGCAAGGAGAACTGAGGTAGTGAACTTCCCTCTCATGGTTGAGCCTGCAAAGCAGTAGCTGTCAGTAGGCAAGTATGTGTATTGGTTGATAGAGGCTTTTAAAAAAGTATTTAAATCCAGCCATATGGTCTGCTTGGGTGAAACAAGCTCGGTATAACCTGTATTTTGAACTATGATGATCAGTGGTTGTTTTACTGCTCGGGAGTTGTTTGGTTACATTATTGTTCTGTTAAGAATAAAACTTACTGTCACACAATATTAAATACATCTGTTGGATTTTCATAGAATAAAAGAAAGCAAGCAGATTGACCTATTTTTTTTTATACCCCTGTGTATACCAATGAAAGTAAAGAACCATATGTATTATCTGCTGCTTGTTTGTCCCTTGAGGACTTTTAAATATGAAGCTCTGAATGTCCTGTGCATATCCCCACATCTGAGAGGAGGTCTTTCACAGAGTCAGTGCTTGTGTTTGGGGTGCTTGGAGAGTGTTGAGGTACAGAGGGACTTTGTGCTTTTCTTCATATTTCTAGCCAGGTTATATGAAGAGGCACACTTTGTAAAGTTTAAAGGATGTAATGGACAGTTTGATTTGGCGTGGCTTGTATGAATTTTTTATTAATTACTCCTTTATTTTCTAATGACTAGCAACGATTAAGGTGTTTGTCTCTCCGAGGTCTTGTCATTAGCCTCACTTTTTCTGAACAAAGGCCAGAGTATAATAGAATCATGCTTTAAAGTTCTAATTAGACTCAGTTTTAAAGAGTTCTGCTTTTCTTCTGTCCTCATTACTACTTGTACCTCCAAGCATAGGAGGACTATAACAATAGGGTTACCCAGGGTAGAGAGGGAGCAAGAAAAACTTCTTCCGTGTATCTGCATTAGTGGCTTTAAACAAATTTTACATGTGGAGAATGCTGAGAAAGGTTGCTGAAGTGTGATGCCATGCAGAGCTCATGGAAGAGCTAACATGATGGAAGGATTAAGCTGTGTTTGTAAAAGTCTGGGGTGGGGAGGAAAGAGCCATACAGACAAGCTGCAGTGGACTAGTGGATGGGTACTGATGGCAGTTTGTTGAAGATGCGGCAGGTCTTGAAGAAAAACAGCTATACTACTGATGTGTTACTCTGAAAGGAGTGCTGTATCTAGAGGAAAAAACCTGTGAACCTAGACCTGTGTAGAACATCACCTCCCTCAGACTAAGACTGGATCTACCATGAAGGACAAGAACAAATTCACCGCCTGTACTACACGTGGCAGAATGGCTATCCATCAACCTCTGTTTCACTTCCTTTGTTACTTCCTTCTCTCCCTTATCCGCTCCCTTGCAGCTCAAGTACTAACATACATTTTCTTAAACAAGCCATTGACTTAACCATACCAGAGTTATTATTCCATTAAAAAAAAAAAAAATCTTTTCTACCTAGAGTCAGAAACAGTTTCTTTGGCATTGTTGCAAGGAGACTGATTAAGTCCCTTTCCCTCTATAGACAACAGTTAAACCCTTTGGAGCTGTGTGCATGCATCTTGCCCTTCATTGCTGCCAGACCTATCAGCATGTGGCAGTGGTTATCCAGATAGCTGCAGTTCTGCAGCAAGGGACAGATGACCTTCCCTGGTCTGATGGTAGTTCAGAGCTAGTGATTAATCTACATGGTTATTTTCTTTCCTTTTCAAAAAGAGGTGGTGTCTGCATCAGAACACTTCTTGAGTGATGTCTAAAACTCAGAAATCCTGGTCTTGAGTTGCTTTGGTGTACAGAGCTAAAGAATGGCAGCCCTGCCTCTGTTTTCCTAGCACAGGAAAGTTGCTGTGAGCTCTGCTGGAGTGTTTAGCTTTCCCAGAACAATTCTAGCTATGCAATATTCTCAGCAGTATTGACAGTCTAGAGGTTTACCTCAGCTCTTCTTTGCCTCATTTGAGATAAACTTGTTGGTGACGTTTTGGAACACTTGTTGGATGTGAATATTGTTCCTAGTAGCTTTTGAACTAGCCTACTTTGACCTTTTAAGCTACATTTGGAAAGATTTGTGTGTGTGTCGCTTCACGTGCATATGTGTGCTAGCAAGAACCCTGGAGATTGTTTTAGGGTTATTTGCTGCCTTATATCCTTTCTGCGAAGGGTAGCAGTAGCATTCCGATGTCAGCTAGTGGGAGCGAAGGTGAGTCGGTTGTTGCGGTGTCTCTTGTCCTGGCTAGTCTCTAGGGCAATGGAAAGCAACATTCCTATTCCACTTTCTCAGTTTTGCTTAGCGGTGGGGGAGGCTTGGTGCAGCAGCCAGTGGTATGGCAGGAATCTGTGCAGAGAATAGAAGATGAAAGGGTCCGGTGCTCCTCGTGAGCCAGAGGCATTTGGGATTAGGCTGCCTTCCCTAGGTTACTTTCAAAGCCCTGAAGACCCGGGAATCCTTCATGGTCTGGAGAAGGATAGCAAACTGTTGACTCTGACTTCTATCAGGATGGGGTATAGTTATCTCTTAAGTTGACAGCGGAGAAAAGCCTTGCATGTTAATTGATTTGGACTCTGAATTTTTTTTTTTCGGTTGGTTTTCAGTTTATGGTATTCTAATAAGCAAGCCATTCAAAGCGACATTCATCAGGAAAGGAATTGGGAAGGGAGAGGAAGATGAGAGCTTTATTCCAACCTCTGCTAATCCAGAAACTATTTAACCCTTTTCTGGTATCTATACTGATGAACTGTGGGTGAGGTTAGTCCTCTTTTTGTGTCTACCCTTGTTATTCCATTCACAGAAGTGTCATGAGGCATTTACATATGCTGAGAGGTTAAATTACTTCTGGTTAAATTTCACCAGAAGTACTTCCTTGAAGCAATAATGTGATGGAGAACATGTTCAAAGTGATTTTTTTTTTTTTTTTTTTTCCCTCTTCTCTCCTCCTCCTTTCTCTGACCCAAGGCATTAAAACTCATAAATAAGACAAAGACATTCTTTTGCTTCATGGTACTTGGAGGGACTTCTTGTGTTGCAAGAGCAGAACTCTACAAAAAATGTAACAGTTTTGGAGAAAACAACCATTTGTATTAAGATTTCTGTTCCCTGTGTAACCTGGATGCCAGAAGCCTCAGGTCTGACAGCTTTCAGAACTACCCTTCTGGTGCTGATGATTGAAGCACAGTGCCTGCAAGTGGGGTGGTGGCTTGAGCAAACAAACCCTTATTCTAATGCAGCAAATGTACACTGAAGGTGTATGTTCTTTACCTCAACCCAGTCTCCAGGGGATCCGTTTGAAGAAATGTATTTTGAAGTTGTTAAACAGCACCTGTTTGTCTATTTGGAACACACACAGGAAGTCTTCTGATAGAAGCTAGAAAGTTCATTGGTGTCTGGAGCATGACGGCTGTTTTAATGCCAGTGTCTGAAACTTCTGAAATCAGCTAGATCGGTGTGGTTATTCTGGTCTCCAGAGCTCGACCTGGTCAATTAAGAGATAGGTAGAGGGGATAGACAGCACATTGCTAATGAACGTCCTCTATCTCCTTTCTCATCCAGTTTCTCCATGTATTAGTGTAGGGCTCCTAATGGGTCACTGAACAAAACTCTGAAAATCATTGTGCAGTGATTAAATCCTCCTTGACCTTGATGGATTATTCTGCAAAGGAGCCTGTGCAGCCAGCACCTTGCTGGTGTTACTTTGAGAGAGTCTCTGAATTTGGTTTTTAAAAGAAAATAATTCTGAAGCATAGTAACTTCATGACTTTTATTGGCCTTGTTACATAAAAGGAGGAAACTGTGTTAGCTGTTGCAAGACAAATGACTTGCTGTTGTAGATCTTCACATGCACCTCAGGTCTGGTTGTCATTTTCACAAGAAACAGTCCTCTGGATCTGCTTCTATAGAACGTGACCTTGAAGTATTTTAATTGTAATTCTTAGATGTTTACATATTTCTTAAACTTCCAAGCTAGTAGAACACTTCTGGTTTAACTTCCTCGGTCTCAAGTCCTTCTCAGCATGCTTTTTAGCATTGGTCTGCTATGCTGCAGTGTAAATTGCAGTGTTCCAAAGTGCATCTTTATTTTCTATACAATATTCTGTGTGTGGTTAACAGTTCAGGGGTAGTTGATTGACAGAGCTGTTCAGATTATGTAGAGGTACAGATATCTTTTTTCAAGTTGCATGTAAAGGTCAAGTTGTGCTTCCACTGAACCCAAAACAATATAGCCTGTGGTTTCACTAGTTCATTTCCAATATTTATCCAAATGTCTGATGTGAAGGGCACCATTAAGTTTGGATACTATGAAGGATGTTTGTTTTGATGGTGTTTGTATACAAATGGCAAGAAAAGATGTATGTAGTTTCTGATTTTCTTAAGAAATGCTTTACATGCTTTGAATTGGTAATGTAGGTCTCAAAATCTGTGTCTTGAAATGTGGTTTTCAATAGAACAAGGGGCTAAAAAAAGAGTCGGTTTCCCACTTGTTTTTTAGTTGTTACCACACCCTTTTTGCTTCATTCCTGTAAACCAGAGCAGGAGCTCTCTGGCAGCCACTTACGTAATGGTTCAGCCCTTGCTGTCAGTCTCGCTGCAGTTCAACTGTTTTAGTATCATGAGCTGCCTGAGCTTTCGCAGGCTGTATACCAGGTTTTTTTTGCTGTCAGAACTTCATAAACATTTGTGTAACCTAAAATTACAGTCTAACTTGTTTTCCTGCAGATTCAGTTAAGGAATGCTAGAGAAAGGGGTATGGTCTCTAGTCCAAAAAGGGCTTGGGGAAATAAATATTTGTATCTGACTCAGTAGGATATACTTCATTTTTTGAAATGAAACTTATGTTTCTCCTTGTGACTGTCCTCAAACTTAAGATAATGCAAATCTGAGTCTTGGCATTGCAGTGTTCCTGCCAACTCAAGTGATTTATCTTCTTTTTTACATCTTGAAATTCTGTTGTTGAGAGCTGTCTTGGATATGCTATGTTTGTCCTTGATTTGATTTTTTTTTTTTAACTTGATGATGGGTTATTAGCATTTTGAAACTTCTATCATGCATTCTTTAATGCAAAAAACGGGCTCTCAGGCTGTGTCTGGTGTTCCCCTGGAGTGTTTTCGATCCTGCTCAAACCAGCCTGTGGGTTAAAGCACCGCAGTGAACGCATCTGATGCCAGCGGGGCTGTTCCGAGTAGCACGGCGTGTCAAGTGCCTGGTGCTCCACCTGTGTTAGAGCCCTGAGGGATGGACATTGGTTATGAGATTATGTTGAGGTCAGAAGAGAAGTTTGAGGACTGAGGAACTGAGACTACTGAGTAGTTGAAGCACTTACATGCATTTAAGACTTAATTCTTCCTTTAGGTCAACTCTCTAACTTGGGTCAGCCAGCCTGTTGGCCAAGTCAGACTACAGGCGCTCCCTGCGATGCTAGGGGAGCAGTAACGGAAACCTGGAGGGCCAGGCTGCTCGGTTCTGCCAGACAAGCGCTCAGTGGTTAGGAGGTGGGTGGTACCGTATAGCTATGGTTAAGCTTTTAGCCTTAATGAGTCAGCTATAGGCAGGGGACTGCAAGCCAAGCCTTTGCCTTTCAGCTACACTTCCTCTTAGCTAGAGAGATGATGTCACCATTGTGTGAACGCTATATTACTTCTCCTTTTATGGAGATGAACAGGCTTGAAACTGGAGTCACTCATGCAGAGGAAGTGGGTGATAAAGGCCTGCTAGGATGTTCTGTAACTGAGATGTGGAGCTTAAATTGCACATTCTCTTCTAGCCTCCCAACCTTTTTCTTTTCCCGTCCCCAAGCATCTAAAAACAAAATTCAAGAGTTTGGAGCTCTATTAATTTATCAATTATGCCAATATGTTAGACCACAGCAGTTCAGCATTCATTCAGATTTGTTGTTTTGCAGTAGAATATTTGGCCGAGGAATTTTATATACAAGATAATCTGTCTTGTGATAACAAATTTTGGTTCAATTAAGTTTTTAACGTGTGCTGAAGGTCCTGGAAACAACCTAAAATGTGGTCTTTTAATTTTGGACCGAAGAAAGTCAAGAATGAGTTAGATATTATGGGGGTTTTTTTATATAGTAAAATCAATCTACTGATCATCTTATGCTATACTGCTGTATAGCTTAAATTTGAAGGATATTTTACTTCCTGAATTTCTGGGTGCTTGAGGTTGTTGCTTCTTAAGATCACTTGAATACTATGGTGATGAGAGCTAAAGAAGAGCCTAGATGAAAAGCTTTCTTGCCAGCTGGTCTGAAGTACAGAACTGTTACTATAATTAACTAATGAGTTGTTATTCTGGATTGTTTTTAATAAGTGACTCTGTTTAGGATTGAAAAGCAGATGCAGATTTCTTTTAATCAGGCATTTCTTGATTGTGTTATTATAAGCAACTGAGTTTATAGTACCCAGCACATTCTCTTTTGCTGAGTAGGTTGCTTGCCCAACTGACAATGGAGCGAAGGCAAGTGCTGACTGAAGTTGTGCAGTACGCCCATGTTGAATGATCTTTTTAAAAAAAAAAAACCAAACCACCAACAGAGTAGAGGCGGAGGTGGCCTCTTGTCTGGGCAACCGAGTTCTGATTCGTGACGGCACAAGTCAGTATTGTATGGAGAATGAATATTGGCATTTAAAGTAGTTCTTAATTGGAAGTGGATCTAAGAGTTATGCTTTTGTATATGTTAGCTCTTTGGCCTTTGGTCAGCTCCAGTTTCCTGTTGCTCAACACATTATTCGAGTTGTCTGTCTGTACACAATTAGAAGAATTCCAGCTATCCCAATGACTGCTGCTTTGCAGTCCTGGGAAAGAATTTCCCCCGGATTGCAAACAGGAATGTTGCCTTTTATGGCAGTGTCTGCAGGCTGCGGTGACTTGCCTGCACTCGCAGGTACCTTCCTGCTGCCTTAAAGCAGAGGTGACTAAGGCAGCTGCAGCAGGCCACCAGGAAAGCATGCTGGGGGAGGAAGTAGTGCCAAGAGGATTTTTGAACTCTGTCTGTGACATTTCTTGCCTGATCACCTTTTAACACCTTGCTCTGTTTGAAGGCACAGAAAAGTCCAGTGCTTGTCCCTTTGGGACTTCCTCGGCTTACTCCAGGGTGCTGTTGCTACCTTGCCTCGTTGGATTGAGGCTTGAAAAGAGCTTCTCGACTTAGTATGACAAAACTTGTAATGATAAAAAGCATTCAATGCTAAAGAGCTTTTTAGTATTATCAGGTGTTGATCATCTCTTTTTCTGTTGGGCTGTCAGTTTGTGTCTACTTTCCAATGTTGTTTGGTTGTTTTTTTTTTTTTTTTCTGGAATAAGGATCTTCCGGAGGAGAGGGAATGAGAAGGCATGTGCTATTCAAGTCCTTGAGGGCTCCACTGACTGTTTGAGGAGCCCCAGCTCATAATTCCAAGACCAGAGCTGGCTGCTGGGAATAAGGAGCACATCCCTTAGGGTTATCTTTTTTTTTTTTTTTTTTTTTTCCCCTCTCCACGGGTTTTAAAGAAACCAAAGCGAGGAGAAACGAGATTCGGGTCTTGCTCTAACGAGGTCATGGTCT
>JAVSBS010010438.1:33551-71199 GCA_033124195.1 Coracias cyanogaster
GGGAATAACGAGCACATCCCTTAGGGTTATCTTTTTTTTTTTTTTTTTTTTCCCCTCTCCTGTCTCTCATATTGACTTCTTAGAAGAACCTCTGTGGTACCTGAATTCTAGTATAACCTTTTCTAGGGTAGTTGGACTGCTTGTTTATTATCAAGCTTTTGAAAGTCAAGTGTTATTCAGATGCACAATCTTGTCCTTTCACAGAGCTGCTTTGTGACAGAGAATCGCACCCAGGTATCCCACTACCAAAGAGTATGTTTCCTTAGGCGCTCTGTAAATGAGTCATTAGTTATTCCCCTGATCCACCCTCAAAGTGCCCAGTCATGAACAGGGCTGGCTGGTGTGTGCTTGCTAAGCCCCTGACCCACTGGGAACCTTGAATGGGTGGGGCGTTGGGTGCTGGCTGACATCTGCTCCTAGTCTGTCCCTCAGCAAAAGGGGTACATAATTTAAAGGCAATGAAAAAATGGATATGCAATGCTATTGAAGGTGTAGTATCTAGTTTTGAATGCTTAAGAATTTACTGAGCCAAAACCATTTGATTGATGATTTTCTTCTGCTTGCCGCCTTCTAGACTTTGGACTGATCAGCTCTTTCTGAGAACAGTATTAACAGAAATAAAGGAGATTATTTTCCTCTAATTTTTTGTGCTCATCTGCATAGAATAGGTTTCCAGTAAAGTAGCTTAAGAACAGGAGTTGCTGATCTGTAGCATATAAACCTAGTATTTCCATTATCGGTTTCAGAATAATTTAAGAAAATTTAGAATCATGCTTTCCTTATTCCATGAAACTCTGTCCAAAGCCTCAATATACTTCTCTCTTTATAAACTGAGTTTGTAGGAGATTTTTCTTGATGAATATATGGCATTCATAATGTTAGGACTGAAATGCTAAATTCACTTGCAGTAGCAATGTTTAAGGGTATAGAAAGTGCTTTCAGGTACTTGACTCTGACTGTAAATCCTTCCCTAATTACAACTCAATCAGTTTATCTTGCACAAAACAATGTGAACGGTGTTTCGGTTATATTGTCAAAGTACTCTCTGGTGGGGAGAATACTGGGTGCAACTGGGTTCTCTAAGCTACTGGAGAAAGAAATAGAAAGAACCAGTAGCTAAAATTCGGAGATAGTCACATCCATAAACTTATTGATAAATGCTACTGATTGCTGAAATATTTTATTGGAGTAATGCAGTGAATTGTAGACTCTTATGGGTGTTTGAGGGTTGCTTTGTCTCTCTTTAGAGATTAGACTCCAGTCCAACACAAAATTGGGACTCAGCTTGGAAAAAGAAAGCCAGATTGGATGGGGCTTTGAGCAGCAGTGTGCAAGGTGGAAGCATCTAGTGGAAGGTGTCCCTGCCCATGGCAGGGGGGTTGAAACTAGATGATCTTTCAGCTCTCTTTGAACCCAAACCATTCTATGGCAATAACTGGATAAAATCTAACTGCTGTGCTTCTGAGGTTCTCAGATGGGATGATCTGATAGTCCTCAGATCCTTACCTTAAGTAAAAAAGTCTCTAAAATGAAACAAAACAAAAAAAACCCAGCTGAATGGATAACTTACAAGCAATTAGGGATTTTGACTTTGGCACAGTCTGTTCTGTGAGTGCTCCAATAGCTCTTGAGGACTGTCTGTGAATGACTTGCTTTGCTCAAGTCTGTTCTATGTCTGAACAGGACTTGCTGCCCCTGTGATGACTACAAGCTACAAAGGTTGTAGGCACAGGCACTCTCCAGTCTGCCCAGTGCTCTCAGCTGATTCCTGGTGGCATGAAGAATGAATGGGATGCAGGCTCGGGGCGGTGGTGGGGGCATGGGGTGGAGGGAAGGGTGAGTGAAAGATGAAACCAAGGCAGATGTGTTCACACAGAAGCGATGGAGGAGCAGTGGGATGAAGGCATGGTGGAAGGACTAGTCAGGACTGCATATGAGGAAGTGGAATTATAGATGAAAGCTGAAAGGAGGTTAAAGATGTGGGAAAAGATAATGGTGGACAGGCTGGGTGAAGCCAGCCCTGTAAGTGGAAAGATATTCTCATCCACAGATGGGAATTGAACATAAGAATTAGTATGTCTACTGGTATGTCAATATGAAAAATAAAAGGTTTCTGCTGATACCAACTGCTGTGTTATTCCAGTAGGTGATGGTGCCACAAACAACTCAGCTACGTAAGGCTTAGGCTGATGCTCAATGTTGTCGTTTTCAAGTCCATTTTGTACAAAGTAAGGGGAAAAAAAAATTCTCACTGAACTTCTGTTTGTTTTAGGGTGAAAGCCTTTGTTTGATGTGAGGTTTTGCACTTTGGGATTTGTAACGGTCGCTGTTCCACTTCCCCCCCTCCACCTTCTCTTTCCACTGCTCTGCTGATAACTTTAAGTCAGTACGGGCCCAGTGTAATAGGGAGGAGGGGGCTAAAGAACAGGTGGATGTACCTCAAACCGTAGCTCTGTGATAAAGAAGTGTTCAGTGGGAGACTTCTGTATTGTTTGTAGAAAAACTATAATGCAAACTATTCTTTCTGGATGAAGAAAACTAAATTACTCTGGTGCCATTGTACTTTGATGTATGGTAGGAGATTGGGATCTGTTACCAGAGAAGGGTTTACCTGGTCATATTTCTGAAGATACTTGTCAGAGTTTACTAGTTCCTGGTTTTGTCTTTGGTATTTATTTCATTCTGTCACAGAAATTTAATTTTAGAGTCTTAATCTGACTACTTTTTTTGAAAAATTTTATTCTAGATCGAGAGGATCAGTCCATCCTTTGCACGTGAGTATTTACAGTTATCATCTTGTCTGGATGTCAGTGTTTTAAATTCTTGGTTGGAGGACTCTCTTAATTGTAAGTGCTGGGGGTAGGCTCAATAAATCAGGAAGTAATGGAGAGTCAAGGAAGGTCCCACTACAGTTCCTCCAATATCCTTCCTGCAGAATAATTTTCCTAAGAAGTGGAGGAAGAGGGGAGGTTTTGCAAAAGCTCCAGTGCTCAAACTCATAAAGAAATACAGCTTTGTCAGTGGAAAAAGCTTAGAGAAGTCCTTCAGATTTGATGCAGCTGTTTTGTTTAAGTACATTCCTACTAATGAGGCTGATACAGTAACAGATACTCTTGATACAGCAGTTTCTCTTGTAGACATGGCAAAATTGGTTGTCCCTCAACTCTGCTTAAGGAATTGGCATGTTTCTTCTTACAGTCAGGAGGCCTCCTTTTGCAAGATTCACTTCATTACCTACTGCTACAGCAGCCTCTGAATTATTCCTCAGCCACTTGGCAATCTTTGTATCCAAATGACTAGAAGGCATCGTTCTTTATTGCCTGCCTGCCTCTGTCACACGTATGGAAATTGCACCAGGTGGCAAACTGGCTGAGGACTGGCCTACAGTCCAGCTACACTGCTACCGCTTACCAGCACAGCTTGTTTTTTCTTGCTTCTGAGGGAGTTGCTGCAACAGCCAGACTGCAGTTAAGGAGATCTATAGCCTTTTTGGGGTTAGAAATGTGAATATGTCCCCCTACATCTTGATTGTGAATTAATTTCAGATTTTCTTTACAGAGGTGAATCAGGAGCTGGTAAAACAGAGAACACCAAGAAGGTCATTCAGTATCTGGCTCACGTTGCTTCATCGCACAAGTCTAAAAAAGACCAGGTAAGACCTAGGTTTAATGATGCTTTATCGCTGTGCTGACTTTGGACAATAAATACCTCTTGGGTGTTGGTAAAAGCCGTATTGCTCAATAAAAGCCAAGATACTGTCATCTATCAGGAGACTGAGGAGGACAGTGAACTATGAAACAATAAAAGTTTGTCAAAAATTGCAAGCCAGGGAACATTGTTCTAAGTCATAACTCTGAATTCAGTGGACCTACAGTAGGGATAAACTCGTCCACAGTCTCTTGGATTTGTGGGCAAGTGCATGAGCAAGGGACGCTGTAAATGAATCATCACCCATACTGATCTTTTCACACGGATGTATTGCTTGTAACCAGTCTACGCAGTTTAAAACTGAACTTTCCATAGAGGACTTGTCTGCTTTCTCCCGTACCTGTGTAGATTAGGTCTGGCTCAAAACTGTCTCAAAACTGGAGAATACAGTGATAGGCTAGTGGATATCAGCTGAAAACTTTGAAGTTGTAGTAAAACATTAAAAGGGTGGAAAACAGCAAAGTGTTAGCAGTACATGAAAGGAGGGTGGTGGTGATGGTGGGAGGACTTTAAAGATGTCTCACTTATATTTTTTTCCCCTCCCTCTCCCCCGATGGACTATTGCCGAATTCGTCAGTTGTATCCTCGTAGGTGAGCTGCACGTTTACTGCACGTTCTGCACCAGGAATGCGTTTTCTGTCCCATTGTGTGATTTTTTTTGAGCAGCTTTTCACTCCACACCAATATCACTTCCTGCAGCTAAAACAAATCCATAGACAATTCACAATTTTTTTTTTTTTTTGTGTGTGGTGCACAGTAATCTTTTTGTGAGGGTGTTCAATTGGAGGCTGAAGTAATATCAAGAATACTTGTGTTCTGTGCTCAATGCTAGCTTGCATTTAAGGTTTCTCTTGCAGGATTTTCCCAGTTATACCATTTGAGAAGTGTTCCTCCAGGGCAAGAGGACTGGATCAGGCTTTCCTGGAACCATAAGCATCTAGTGTGTTGTGTGGCATTCCTGGTAAAAGAAACGTAGTTAAGTATTTAGCTTTCAGTTCCCTGCAGTGACATGTGGTTGCAGGTTGCAAAGAAAGGTCAGGGGAAAGACTACCCTGCAAACAGGGTGTTCCAGGAACATGAGCTTGTTAGCCAGAGCTGAACACATTGGAAATGTTCACTGGTGAGCTGTGTAATGTAGGCCAGAAGCCGAGTGTGTCCACTATATCTCTACATAAGAGTTTCCCCATGGTAGCTTAACATGCAGGCGTGTCTTACGCACGTAGAGTGTATGAATAAGGAGGCATCTCTGCACACAGGCATACTATGTGTGTGCAAACACATAGTAATAAGTAACCTCTGGAATCCAACCAAAAAAACACTTTTGATGTGCAAAACTTTCAGACATATGAAAGGTTTTTCCATGGTCTGTCAGTAGCTGTATTTAGAAACATTTCCCTTTTTTCTTTAAGTGTGGAAAATAGAATCATGGGGTTGATGTTAAGTATTCTTCCACTGCTTATCCTTGAGCAAAATTTCAGCCACTGAAGCAGGACAGGCAGTCCTGCTTAGGAGAAGAAAACAGTCCTGAGTTGGACTGGTTGGCCATTTGCCCAAGTTTGGTTCCCGCCCCCCACCTCCCCCATAATTTTTGATTCTTCCGAAAGTTCCTGCAGCTGACATTTTGCTCCAATTTTGTGACTAAACAGTAGCACTGGCCTTACTGGAGAGGATTTAGAACTGAAGTCTTTGAATGTGAATTGATAATGAGTGCTCTATGCAGTAATTCTTTACAAATCTTAAACTTGGAACCAGATTATAAGGATTTATGATGATGAATAATTTCAGTCTTTAGAGAATCTCAGTTATAATAGTCACAGCAGACGTTTTTCTTTAGGTAGAATATGAGTGTTGAACCTTTATGCTACAAGACTAGGCATGGAACTTAACCAATGATAATGGCGAAAGTAGTGGTGCTTTATCTACCAGGAAGGTTTCGTGACTATCACCTATTAGAAATTTTGGATGTAAAAACCTGTTTTTCCAAGTGTCAGAGCAGATTTTTTTTTAAAGCGCATTCTCCAATTCTAGCTCTCTTATTTTGGAGTTAGTGGCACCTTCCACCGATCCCAATGCATTAGTATATTCAGCTAAACAGCTTCTAGCTGCATGGTGTGACTACTAAGCACATTAAGGCTGCTTTTGGGGCCTACTGAATCAAATTATATAAACATTTCATTTGATGAAACTTTATTTATGGCAGTTGAGATTGATGTTTTCTCATTTTTAGTCTTTGCTTCTATACTGACTTCTTAAATCATTTAATAGTTTTTTCAAGATGAGAATGTTTGCAGCCAATCAGAATTTCATGGGTAATAACTGTTAATGCTTAAATATTTGTAATGAAGGCTAGGTTACTGATGATCTTTTTCCATTCCCCATCCAACCCACTATTGCTGGGATTCAGTTATTTGAGAATCTCTCACGTGACTGCAGAGAGGAAAAGTGTAAAAAAAAAAAAAAAAAAAAAAAAACCACCAACAAAAAAAACCCAAACAAACCAACAACAACAAACCAACAACAGCAACTCCCCACCCAAACCAAAGAACCCAAATACCCTTCCACATTCTTTAGTTTTTTAAATTGCATACTCTTAAAACTAGCTGTGATTTCTAGATGCGTTTCTCTGTACTTCCTGAAGAATAAATGGCTGACGTAACTTCTGCCTTGAATAGAAATAATTCCAAAAAGCTTATGAGGTGCAACAAATTCAGAGTACAAGATAGATGTCAAGGATTTTAGTTGCTTTAAATTGGTGTTGTAACTTCAGAGCAGTAGACTGAGAGTGTCCTGGAGAGTGTGTGCTGCCCAGCCACAGGTTAACAGATCCAGTTGCTGTTACTGCTTCCATTTGCTGGAGGAATATTGTACATACTTCAAATGCATGCCAAGTATTAAACAAATTTGTTTCAGGTCAAGGAATGGCAATTGCAGGTGTCAGAAAATTGGCAACATCTTAATGATAGGAACCTTCTAATTTCTAGAAAGCTTGTGACAGACAGCTCTGTGTTGTACTGATTTGGCTTTGCAGAATTACCCATTGTATAATAATAAAGTCACTTCCTTCAGTGAAAGGTGATCATCAAAATGTAAGGTAAAAAACCCCATCAAACTCCACTCAAAAACTTCTTTAGAATTTTGAAGATAATTGAATTGCCTTTTTAAACAAAGATAGCACGCAGTTAAGAATGGATACACTGCAGTAATCGTAGCCACTTAGTCTTAAGGTGCCATTGCCGTGGCATGCTGAGATACTGATCTTTCTCCTGCATGTGGTGCTAAGGCAAGTCATGAGAGCTAAGTGACTTGACCAGCTCTTTAGTGTTTTCCTTTCCCCACAGTTTTATACTGCTGTGAGCTAGGCTCTCTATGCGTATTGCTACCTTTGGTGGTTCAAGAGACCTAATCACCTCAAAATTACAGTTTACACATGCCTACTTGACACTAAGGACACTTTCTTCCTGAGGTACTAAATAACAGGAGGGTCTAGAGTATGAATTTCTATAAACTTTTGATCTTTGTGTAGCTAAGCATGACCTTAGTTTTATTGTTAGCCAAATAGTTAGAATAGATTTGATGTCAAAGGCTGACTTCTGTTAGAGTTTAAAAACATGGCTTTTTAAAATCTCTTCCTGCTTTGTTCCCTAGTTGGATCCAAATGTTGTGTTGCTGGCATCTCTCAGTCGCATAGTAACGATTGCAGTCACAAATAAAAGGCCTAAGACTTCACTGCAGGATGGGGAGGAAGAATGCAGTGAAGGAAGAGTGTTCCAACTTAGGTACATGTACCAGAATAGGAGGGGAAATGTGACTGCCCCACAGTTTCAAGGACTGAGCCTTAGTTTCAAGGTTTTCTCCTTAGAAAGCCACATGCTGTCTCTGTTGAGAGAGCAGATGTCCCAGCTTAGGTTCCTTTCCATTGTTATATATACCTGATGGTGAATGGAGGTGTTTGCAGCAGCTGCCCCTTCTGTATATGTGCCGTTCTACTGGGCTGAGTGAGGGCCTTGTTTGGCCTTGCACTTCACAAGCGTGAAGTGAGGTGATTGTGAAAGTAGGAAATAAAGACTTGTAGTTCTTTGTACAGTTTCTCAAGTATCTTCCTCTTTTTTCTTTTATTGCATGTATTTTTAGAGAGACTATGTAAGGACTAATCTGTTTGATAATGCACTTTGAGAATGAATGGGAACAATTTTCCTTTAGAAATGCCCTTAAAATAATTTGCCCATAAATTCCAGTTCTTGCGACTCAAACTTCATTTCCATCCGTTATGCACAGGAAGTCCTGAGTACTTACTGATAACTGCTAAAAAGAGAAACATTAAACTCTCATTTTCTGTCTCTAGAAGCTTTTTTAGGTCATCTTGAAGTATATAGAACTCCATGCTCTTAGCACAGAGGACAACTAATTTTTAAAAACAGGCAGGGATATATCTAGAGCCTGCGGGGAAAGGTGTATATTCTCCAACGGTCTAGTACTTGGCAGGGATAGAGGTTCTGAATTTTCTTTTTCTACAGCTCCAGCATTTTGAGTTCCTTGAGGGGAGGAGTGTGTGAATATGGCAGCAGAATGCGAGTGATCACGCAGTTTGTGGGATACCACTAATTCTTTTTTTGTGTGCCTCCTTTCGAAGGAGATTTTTGCTTGTTTGTGTTTGGGAAGATGTAAACTCTCAGTGCAGGCTTTTTGTTTTGTTTTCATGTTTTCTGAAGCATCAGACCTTTTCAGACTAACTTTTTAACCTACTACTAGCAGAGTTCAGGACTGTCTTGTAGTAGCAAGACAGGATTTTCCTCACTCTTCCAGCCTAGATGGCAAGATGCTTCTAGGGTGAGGGCCTGATCTTGGACGGTATGATGTTTTGCTTTGATCCTGGGAAGTCTGTGGGATGTTATGGCCAAGTGGCTTTGAAGGGCTTCTCGTTAATGGAAAGACAGCACTGAGATGCCCTTGTATTGAGGAAGAGAATAAGGCATATGTGTGACTGTTTGTTTTATGCAGACAACTAATGAGTCTCCTTTTGAACATTTAAGGGATCATCTCCTAAGGTTTAATATGGCTTCTCTACAACAGATGCCCAGCTAGTGTGAATTGAAACTTCAGCGCTGGTTTGACCCGAGGTTAATGCAGTGAACCACTACCTACTTTATTAATTTCTGATTTCTCTTTAGGGAGAACTAGAGAGACAGTTGCTCCAGGCTAATCCCATCCTGGAGGCCTTTGGAAATGCCAAAACAGTAAAGAATGACAACTCCTCAAGATTTGTGAGTATCGATGTCTGGCATGGGTGCCAGTATTCTATACTTTCCAGAAGGAAGACTTGGTCTGGTTTTGGGTGAATTGCTGTCAGGAATGGGACAACTGTCTGTGAGTGACTTCCTTCAGATTAATCTGGGAAGTGAATTTCATAGTGAACTACACAGAATGGACCTAATAGGTTTCTGGAATGAAGGAACCTGATCCTATGCCAGGATCACCTATGCCAAATTTTATTGTAAGTTTTATCCTAGAGAGCAGTTACTGGTCCTTACTTTGCTGCTTCTGGAGAGCAATGCACAGAGCCTCAGAGGCAGATGGGAGAGCTAGAGCTGGAACCAAATGAAAGTGGTTGAAGCCAATATTGAGCAAGGTAGAACTGTCTAGGTAACATAGCACGTGAAACTGAAGGGACCCTGGTTGTGGGAAATCTAGGCTGAAACACAGTGAGTTTAAATTGTAGGCCGTCTGGATGTCAGAAATTTCTGGAAGTGTTTGGTGTCTTGCTTGTTAAATCCCTGTTGTGATCAGCAGGCATTGCCTATTGGCTGACCTTGTGTTTTGCCTAAAACCTGCCTGACCTGTTTTGAATTTCTGTTCCTGAATTAAAAAGAGAAGGTTGACTTTTGCTCTTTACTGCTGTTACCAGATAGAATAAATACTAATTTTAATGCTGTTATCTTCCTCATAGGGCAAGTTCATCAGAATCAACTTTGATGTCAACGGCTACATTGTTGGAGCCAATATTGAGACCTGTATCCTTTCTGTAACCACTTAAAAAGAGAAGTTAAAGGCTATAGAGGTGGCAGTAATGGTACCTAGCAATACATTCACAACTGACTTTGTCAGGTCAAGAAAGTGGTAGGATTCTAATCTTAGGAGGCTGAGGTGGAAACATAAATTGCACTAAGATTAATACCTTTGGAATTTCATAAGCCATTCTCACCTCTGCCTCAGGTGAGTAGGAACAGATGGCCACTGTATTTCTGGGTTTTAGCAGTTAAGTCTCTTTTATCATAGGCACTGTTTGGAGGCTGGCAGAACTGAGATCAGAAGCTCGGTGGGTTGTTGACTGATAACGATTGTTAAATTGATACCTCTGCTAATTGGCACGAGGAGAACATCAGGTAGTATGAGGTTTTTTCCTGCCATAGAATAGGAAGTGATTTGTATGTCCTGCCATATGCCTTGACTCTCTGAAGATCTGCTGGAGAAGTCACGTGCAATTCGTCAAGCCAAAGAGGAGAGAACCTTCCACATCTTCTACTACCTGCTGTCTGGGGCAGGGGAGCATTTGAAGAGTAAGTATGATTTTGTTACAGTTACGGCGTTCCCCGATCACAATGACAGAGGGTCCTAAACACTTACGGACTAGGATCTGTTCCTTTGTAGTTTCTTGACTCTGCCTTTTAGATATGGTCGCCCCTCCTCCACTTCTGTATGCTCATAGATCCCTCTGCCCTCGCCCTGCACTACTTAGTTCCTGAAAACTTGATTCTCTGGTTCCTTCCTGCACTTGTCTCCCTGCCAGCAATGACTCTATTCCCTTCCTTATCTAAATCACTGTCCCATGTTTAGTCTCGTCTTGCAGGATGTAAACACTTCTAGTGCAGGAATGGTCCAACTGTGATGTACTTGGCATGTAGGTGAATGGAGCAAAGCTGCTGGCACCTAAGCAGCTCTAGAAGTCTAGGCCTCTAGCACAGCTAGATTTAATACCTCAGCCTAGTAATCAGGGTCCATGTTGTATGAGAGCTGCAAATTGATCTGGAAGAAGGACAGGAGGAAAGGACTTTTCTTGTAGTTGCTGCTGTTTTAAGAGCTATTTATTAACTTTCACCTGACTTGAAGCAAATGAGGTGCCTGAAATGAAAGGCAAATTTACTTTCAAGTTAATCCCTGCTTCTTACGGATTTAGGGCATAATGATGATTGACACTGCTTTGGTGGTGTAGTCCAGAGGAGGGAATAGAAAGGAACAAGGCAGAAAACCTTCAATTTTATCTAAAATATATTAGATGTTCAGCCTGCAGTAAAATTGAGCTTAATCTCAGATTCATCCAGCACCTGCTAGCATGTGCAAATCAGAAATTCTATCTCAGTGGTAGCTTGTTGTCTAAGGGGCAAAAAAAAAAAAAGCCATAGTAATTTCTTTCTCAATTCTTTCCTCAGCTGATCTGCTGCTGGAGCCTTACAACAAATATCGCTTCCTTTCCAACGGGCATGTCACAATCCCAGGTCAGCAAGACAAAGATATGTTTCAGGAGACCATGGAGGCAATGAAGATCATGGGCATCCCAGATGAGGAGCAGATAGGTATGAATCCTCTGAAGGGCTTGAAAATGTAAGGCAATGAAAGAGGGAACAGATCTTTCTGGAGCCTTTTTGTTCTGGGATTCTTTGTTTGTTTGTTGTGGGGTTTTTTGTTGGTTTTGTTCTGTCTGGTGTCCATTTCCCTCCCCACTGCCCCAAGTGAACAGTGTGCAAGTAATAAACTTAGTGGTTTGGAGTGACCCACCTCAGGATCTACCAGCACAGTTTCAGTTTATACAGTTAGGGTTAGAAGTCAAGCAGCTAATGAAAATGTTTCTGTTTGCTGGTTTTGTTCCCAGTCTGAGCTGAGGGCTTTATATCCAGTGTATGAATAACACATCCAAGATACAAGAATCCCTTCATTCTCTTGTGCAGTGCATGGCTTGTGTGCTCCCTCTGTCCCTAAGCAGTGGCTTTAAATTATCTAATCCAGCCACTGCTGGATTAGTACTTTGAGAATGGCCTGCTCATAGTGCCTTTCTTTCCAGCTTAACACTGAACTGCTGATCAGAAATTAATATTGTCTGATTCTGGGAGCACAGTACTATGGCGGTGAAGCTAGAATTGCATGCAGCTAGCACAAAGTGCGGTGATACGTATTCACCAGAGCTCTGTGCTCATTCATGATCTGCAAAATCTCAGTTTCTAAATGTATAAGGTCTTTTAAAATCAGGGACTATTTTTTTCTCTACACTGAAGCAAGCATCTGTGGTGGTTTGAGGTCACAGCCTCCTCTGCTGGAGGCTGCAGCTCTTCTGGTGGTGGCGAATAGGTGCCTGTGCCTTTAACTATTGCTCTTCACAGTCCAGCTTGCTATAAATCTACCCTGTTGTTATCCACAGTTTAATACACTTCTTGATATCCTGACTCAGCTGAGGCTGAAACTGCTGTATGGAGGTGAAGAGAAATTTGCCTAAACTGAATACAAGAATTGACAGCCTAATTTATTGTCAGGATGTTCTGCTGTGCTCAGTTTTTTGAGTTGGCTTTTTAATTTATGCTCTGGGGCATGTTTTTGCTGTCACATAGATGGTTCCAGCCACTACAGCAGAGAGCTTTAGTGTTTTGCACTTGCTATTCAAAGTGTGAAGTGCATTAATGTTCCTTAAAGGCTACATAGAGTAGCTGGCTGGTTGATAGGCTTACTTAGTTTTGATGTAAAGTCTATAAATACTATCTTCATTTATGAGATGATATCAAAATAAGCTGTCTGTCCAAGTGCCGAGACTCCAGATTCAGCTGTCAAACCACTGAATTTCATAACATGCCGCTAGGAGCATGTGTGTTTCTTTTCTTTAAGTCCTGATGTAGTGTACATGGAGCCTTTGTTAACTCTGCTATCAAAAGGGTATTGTTTTAAAACAAATGTTTCTGTAACAGGTAGAAATTGAGGGATGAAAAAAATCTTTGATACAAGATCTCCCTGCAAGCAACTGGCAGTTCACTTTGCTGAAGGCAACTAGAAGCTATTGTGCAATGAGCTTTGATTGATACCTAGTGAAAACTGAATTGATGCTGTGGCATTGAAAAATGTCTTTCCTGTCCTAGCATCTGATGCTGCTTTTGTGACATGCACCATTCGAAGACTATGACTGTATCATTAGCAATGAGTGGGATACTTTGTGGTTTAATTAGTAATAGTTATGGTACAAGCACCTTCGCCCACATCCTGCTGCCTTTCATATGTTGTAACATATGGACTACAGGCGTTGGTCAGGGAGCTGAAAGTGATACAGGGTTAAATGAACAAAATCTTCCTTCTTTTAATTGGCTTGTACTTTTAATAACTGTCTCCTTCCCATGTTTAACAGTCATCATGCAGGAAAATAGTGAATTTTGGCCCTCTAATGGAGAGCAAATGTGTTATCAAAAAAATATAGGTGATGTATGGTGGTGCATTACCCCTGGTCCTGAATCCCACTTCACTATAATGATGTTGAGAATGGGTAAATTTCCAGGCTGTGTAGTCTTGGAAAGGAGAGACTGGGAAAGTCTTATGTCCTGAATGGGAATCATATAGAGGAATTATGTGTAGTGTTTTCTCCAAATTCCAGAAGCATCTCTGGGATGTTGAGAAGGGTGTCTGAACCATATCAGGAAAAGTAACTGGTGATGTCTGACACTCAGCTGCTATTATTATTATTCTTATTGTTATTATTTTAAAAGGTCTACTGAAGGTTATCTCGGGTGTTCTTCAACTTGGCAACATAGTCTTCAAGAAGGAGCGTAATACAGACCAAGCCTCTATGCCAGACAATACAGGTAACCAATCTCCTTCCCCTCTCAACCCCTGCAAAATAAAATGCAGTAAAAAGCCTACAGGAAATTTTTGCAAATAGAAGAATGTATTACAATATGTAGGGAATGCTGGAGTCCCTTTTTTTTTTTTTCTAGAAAGTGAATTATTTGTCCAAGGAGCTGACATGCTCCTTCATACCAATACGGGCTGTTTTGCCAGGCGTGTGTTTGCAGCCACCCATGGGCAGGAATGTGGCACCATTCTTGTGACAGGGCTCGGCAGGAAGTACACGTGATGACCAGATGAAAAGGATTACTCTACTGGAATATGTAGCATGTGTGTGTTTTAACCAAGCTAGGAATGATTGCTCCTACAAATCTATATCATTGCACTTTAAGGAATGTTCTTTGCTAACTTTGGAGGTAGACTTGTAACTGTAAGAGTGAGGTGGGTAGTTTTGTGGTGGATATGTGTACGTATTTCCATTGCCCTGCCCATTGTTGCATGTGTAAATAGTACCATGTTTCATGTGATAGAAGGCTGTCTCTTGGCAGATTTAACTCTTAGACCACCATTATAGAACTACTGCAGAAATAAGAGGTTTCTAATTTATCTTTAAGTGTTTATATTTTTTGGCTATTATTATGGAAAACAGGCTCTAACTGGCATTTTTGGGAGGAGAGTAAACCATTTGGATTTTGGATCTTGAATCTGAAGTACAGAACTGCCTCAAAGACTGATCAGTAGATGAAGATGGAACAATTGGCTTAAGGAATCCATTAATTGATATATTCGTTAAATTGATTACAGACTATGAACTTCCTAAAGCTTCTCTGTTATGACTTAGTGGTATGAGAGCATTGCTTCAAATTTACTCTTGTGGCTTCTGGAGGAACTAACCTGTAGTATGGGCTGCAAGAATTCTGGGGAGATTTTTTTGTTTTGAAGATCTCTTTCTTTTCCTCATCAACCTGTTATTCATGTAATATTTTTTTATGAGCTCTTTTATTCTATCTTGGGAAGGCAATTGCTGGAATGTTTATTTTTTCCTTGCTTTAGCTGCTCAGAAAGTGTCTCACCTTTTGGGTATCAATGTAACGGATTTCACTAGAGGTATCCTGACTCCTCGCATCAAAGTTGGACGAGATTATGTCCAGAAAGCTCAGACCAAAGAACAGGTATGCATTCTCTAGAAGTGAATGGGTACTTCAGTCTTTAATCTTGCTGCTACAAAGCTAACAAATGTATTAGAGTTTTCTGTAGCATTTAATAATCATCTTTGACTGCAATGTATGGCAACCACGCTTAAGAATGTAGTATACATATTGCTTCCAGTATTTGCTCACATGATGTGTATAAAGACCGAAATCACCCTGCCCCTGCAGCATTTTCTCAGTGGGCAGGGGGGAGGGTGGGAGTGGCAGGAAAAGAGTGCTACTCACCTGATTTTGGTGACTGTCTGTCCCAGTGCTGTATCCAAGGGTGACATTTTCACGTTGCTATAATACAAAAAGTACCATTTTTTAGCAGGTCAGCTACTAGGCTAGAGGAATTTGCTGCTCACTCTTGAAACTGATTGTAAATTTTGTAACACTTCTGAATCAGATTGTGCTCTAAATGAAACCCTGTCCTAGGAGCTAGCAGCCTTCTGAATGGAGCAAAGCTCCTGTACTTACTGCATGGCTTCTTTATGAACACATCCTTATTCTCAGTGTAAATACACATGCCTCCATAACATGGAAGGGATTAGGAAGAGTGTGAAGTCTAGAAATAGTCACAGGCTGCCTTTCCATGCATCTTTTCCATTTGGATACTTAATTTCTTCCTACACAGAGTATTTTTGTGTCAATTGCAGGTATGGTATTGGCATGGGAGGGAGGGATTTGGCTTCACAAATCCTAAATTACGGAACAATTTAAATGCTTTTCTTTGGGCCTGTGAAACACACTATGTTACTTTGGAGGTGACTGGGCATAATTTTTCTTTCTTGAATACCAGGCATTGGTTTCTCCAAGAGGCAGGATCTTGAAATTCAACTTTGACACACTAATTTAGTATGACAAATTCTCTGCTCTTGTTTCTGGAGTATTACTGTGCCATCTACTTCTCATTGGGAATAACCTTTGAAATGAGCCTTGCGCAGTGAGTTTGGTGGTGGAGAGAAAATCTCAGACCTTTGGGCCTTTAGATGCTGGAACAGCATAATCTGTGCCTTCCTTTGGATTATTGTGTAATTCCTGATCTTTATTATTTTTTTTCAATTTAGGCTGACTTTGCCATTGAAGCGCTGGCTAAAGCCACCTATGAGCGTATGTTCCGGTGGCTGGTTATGCGTATCAACAAGGCACTGGATAAGACCAAGCGACAGGGTGCATCCTTCATTGGAATCCTTGACATTGCTGGCTTTGAGATTTTTGAGGTAAGGAGATGACAGGTCCTTGCACTCAGCACAGCTTACCACTGAGCAAAGACCACTGAAGGAAATCTCTTTAAAACTGAAAAAAAACAGTATAGTTTTGGAATGGATGTGTAGTCCATGTTTTTTATTTGAGAACTCTGTTGATGTGAACTGTCAGATAAATTATTAACTGAAGTAGTTCATTCTGCTGTGTTTTATGTATTCTGTAAATGTTTTATCTCATTACTGTGTATTCTGGTGATTATATCCTTTTTGGCATGTGCATTAGAATTATTTTCATTTCACAGTTCCAGATGTTCTTGATTCTTTATAGCTCACAGCCTAAGAGTTTGCTAACCTACAAAAAAGTCTTTTAAAACATCATGTAGATTTATGAATCACCACTGGACTTAAAATATTTTGTCCCATTAGTCTGTACCAAAACATTTAAGGGGTGACCCGTTAAAATCTATTAGCATCATAAAAAATTGTTAAAAATGCTTTCTTCTTCCTACTGATGAGTTTTGGAAAGGACAAAGACAGGGTAGACCAAATCAGAGCCAACATAAATTCTGAGCTATGTATGCTCCTTTCTGCGAGAAGCCTGAAAAAGAGGGATCAGAGTGTGATTTCGTATACCGCTAAATGGGTTTAATAGCAGCTGATGGATGCAGAAGAAGGAGTGAACTTGCTCCTCTTCCTCTCTGCTGCTCCTGGCTGCAACTGCTTGTACTGTTCACCTCTCTAGCCCTTTAGGAAATATTTTCTTGAATCATTCTGCAAAGGGGAATCTGAGCATAAACGCTGATGCAAGATAAATGTAGGCGAGGAAGAGCTAAAGGGAAGTTGAGGGGGAAATGGGAAGAGGGGAAGTGGGAGCTCCTTCTGTAGGTGGCAGTGAACGGTTAGGCCAAACCCTTATGTCTGTGTGGCTTTGCATTATACTTCGTCTGAAGCAACCACAGGCTGCCATCAGGAAAGAACTATCCTGCTATTATCCCAGCTGGGCAGCTCCTATCAACCTGCATTGTGCTGGATCTAGCTCATGTGCAGCTGCAGAGTGGATTGGACCAATGTATTCATGGAGCGAAAAACTTTAAGAAACAGAAAGTTAACTTTTTTCTTTTTCCTTTCTTTTCCCTTCTGATCAGCCTACCTTTGGTTTCATAGGTTGCTGGATCTCATGAAAAGGAGGGGAGTGGAAATATGTGGTTAGGAATTACTGAAACATGGAGGAATTAGAACAGGACCATTGTCTTTAGCAGCTGCATTATATTTAATGTGGTCTAACATGAAAAGGCACTGTGGGTTGTTAACCTTGTCCTTACAGTTTGAAGAAGGAAATCTGGGGATGTTGAAGAAATTTCTCTCACTTTCCTTGCTCTAATTTTATATATAAGGATTAAAAAGGGACTTTCCAGTCTACATGCTTTTAGGAATTTGTCTTCAGGCTTCTGTTGCTGCTTCTTCCTCTGAGGAGGACTTGCCAGCTCTGAGTTTGTGAGAAAACCAGAGTCTCTTCTGTTCCCGGGTTAAGTAGCTGCAGTAATTCTGCTGTTTACAAGTACACATTCTTTTGCAAAGTCTGAGGAACAGAAATTCCCTAAGGATTGCAGCAGCAATGCAGTGTCACTTGACAGGAACAGCAGTTCATAAGCAAATAGAGTTATTGACAAAGGACTGTCCACCCCACACAGACACTAGCTTAAGTATCTGAACTGTAGATTTGATCTTTTCATGCTAAGAGAATAGTAGATGTGTCTTCAAAAGCAACTATTCAAGCATCTTTCTACCTTTTTCTTCATTAGTTGAACTCCTTTGAACAACTGTGTATTAACTACACAAATGAAAAGTTGCAGCAGCTCTTTAACCACACCATGTTCATTCTGGAGCAAGAGGAGTACCAGAGGGAGGGCATAGAGTGGAATTTCATTGACTTTGGCCTGGATCTGCAGCCCTGCATTGATCTCATAGAGAAGCCGGTAAGCTTGTTCTTCTATCATCGAGCAGCAAGAAATAGCTGCACTAATTTTGTCACTGAGCACATAACCTCTAGCTGTAAACTAGCTTTCATGATCCTCTAATGACACTGTAGTATGCTTAGAAGCAGAAATGAACCGTTTCCACTTCATCTGAAAGTAATGTCGTCAATAAATCTTAGTATCAGTTCTAGATGTAGTCAGCCACTTTTTCCTCTCACAAAACTGGCTTCATTTGTGTAGATCTGCATGGTGCTAGATGTAGGTGTGGCTCACCATAAGTAGTGGGAACTTACTTAACTATAAGTGTGATGAGAAACTGCGGATCTCTGTTGCTTTCATTCTGCTGTGGTAAAACTTGGAAATTTCTAAATTTAGCAGTAGATGTTCCAATAGTAAGGACTAATTTGTGACACTTTCTGCTATGGTATTCTGCATTTAGACACCTGGGTATTTTCAGAACAGTGTGATAGTGTTCCTTCTATTAAAGAGATTTTTTTTTTCCACATAAAACAACCTAGACAAATGTTGTGGAAGAGACCTTCTCATAAAAATGTTAATAATTCAAAATCCTCATCTGAATTCTGAACAATTTATATCAGTATGGAAGTAGTGGAACTGATACCATGCAATAGGTGAACGTGATGGGGAACAGATTTAGGTATCATTTTTTGTTTCTTGCAATCTAAAGGCATTAATTATTGGTGTAGTTATGTATTTAATTATGTTTTGATGTTTCCTTTCTTCAAGGCTGGGCCTCCTGGTATACTGGCCCTGCTGGATGAAGAGTGCTGGTTCCCAAAAGCAACAGACAAGAGCTTTGTGGAAAAAGTTGTACAGGAACAAGGCACCCACCCCAAATTCCAGAAACCAAAACAACTGAAAGACAAAGCTGACTTCTGCATCATACATTATGCTGGCAAGGTAAAGAATTTGTAGCTGAAAAGTGAACATTGGAATGTCTTTGTATTTTCTGATGCTACTTCTTAGAAATGGCTGCTTACCAAAATGGCTGCCTGTGGGAAAACAGTAGATTTCACAAAGTTGTTCCATTGCTGTGGACCTTACAGAGCCTAAGGGGATTTGTCTACAAGTTATATATGTATAGTTGAAGACATGGAACTGACACCAATTTAAATTTGTTCTCTGTGACTTGGAAAGATTGGAGGTGTTTTTCAGAAACCTTGCATCAAGACTTCATCACTAAAAATGATGATGCGGTTGTTTTCTGTGTCACAGTCTGGGTGGTGCAAACTAGCATTGCAAATCCATTCCCTTTACTGACAGAACAGAACATGCAGCTGTTTATTAGGGTTTGAAATCCGTAGGTATGCTGCTTAGATGGCAAATCCAAGAATGATTAGGTAATCTGTTGATTGTGCAAACCTCAGTGCTACTTTTATAGACTTTGCAGGATCTTGTTGCATCTTGTGCTGCAGAAAATCCCCTCCTGCCAAGTCTCTTGACATGTTTATCTTCTCCAGGTGGATTATAAAGCAGATGAATGGCTGATGAAGAACATGGATCCGCTGAACGATAACATTGCTACTCTTCTCCACCAGTCGTCGGATAAGTTTGTGTCTGAGCTGTGGAAAGATGGTATGTAATTAAACTTAATCTCATTTATTCTCTCTTGTTTTATGTGGAAGAGTTTGTTTGATCATCAGAAGTGTGTGATGAGCTGTATTGCTTTTTTTTCCCTGAAGACTAAGTGACCAAGATGAGCATTATCTGGAACATCCTTTGCTTAGATCATGGTATTTCATTAAAAGTTCGCTGTAACTCGAGAAAGGTTCACTTGTGTCAACTTACACTAAGCTTGCTGCATATATAGCAACTATTTCTCAAAACCAGGAATGCCAGGATAAAATGTGAATGCACCATTATGTTCCAGCAGCTTGCATAGCTGCAACACTCAAGTACGAGATCTGAGGTTGGATCTGTTTTCAGTCCTACAACTACTGTGTTCTTTCTGCAGTGTTTATTCTCTTTCCTCTGGGTTTATCTGCTTTTGAGCCTTACTGTTGCTGTCACTTTCTGCAATGGGTTTTCTTTGACGTCTCTGTCTGTTGCAGAGATGCAGAACGTTCAGAGAGCCTATTTCTATCAACACTTTCCTATTCTTCATCTAGAACCAGGTGACTGAGAAACCCAGCTGTCGTGTCATGTGTGTAATGCATCCTAGAGCCATGCAAGAAATGCTTCCGTTAACTTCTCTTTGTCCCTTTGTCATACCTGCTTGTCTTTCTTGTTCATTTCCTCTGCTTTGTGCTAGTAGCTCCTCATGGGCTTAAAAAACAAAAGTAAAACTCACCTTGCAAGTGGGTACTAGAAGAACATGGCCATAATCAGGTGCTAAAGGTTGTCCTTGCAAGACTAGGAACAACTAAAAGCAAATCCCTGTCAACTGTTTGAACGTAGAGCTGGCAAGGCTGTATTTCTTGCAAGATTTGGAAGGAAGATTTCTAGGCTGCATTTAAACTGAAATCTAGTTTAACATGGATTCTAGCATTGAGATTTGACTTCAGCTGCTGAATATTTAAAAGAAAGTTTGGGAAAGGAAAAATGGCATCAGCAACTTGTACCTAATAATGTCTTTGTGTGAGACTCCTTTTGGACTTGAAATGTCGACTGAACCGCAGCTTATCAGTTCTCATTTATTGTTCTTAGCTGGATCTTCTGTGGCAAGTGACTGTCCTTTTTGCTATCTTGATGTAGATTGCAGGGCTCAAGATTTTTAAGAGGATTGTTCCGGCCACAATCTGGGACACTCTTCTGTGGATTTCCGTGTGATGTCATCTAGTAACATAAACTTCTTTTCTTTCTGATAAGACAACCTTGACCCTATTCTAACAGCTGCTCTAGAAGTGAGCAGTTCTAAACTAATATAAACTGTAAATGAGTCTCCTTCTTATTTCTTCTTTTGTAGGGGTTTCTCTTAGCAGTTTTAAAAATCAAAAGCCAGTTGAACACAAGTTGATGTATTTTCTGAAGTGAAGATTTGGGAGCCTGAGTGTAGGCATCAGCCAGCACTAAAGATAAAGTGAAGTCCTTAATAAAAATATACCAGGGTGTCGAAATTTATAGTGACACAGTTGGTTTTGGCTGAGTGTGTGAATTTTTATCTCCGTGTAGAAGACCAATGGGAAAAAGTCATGCTTTAGTTTCTTCTTGCCTCTGCTACTCTCAGATCTAGCTGAGAGATCTAGATCTGTTGCAAAAAGGATCTGTGAAGTCCACACATCAAAATGATAGCTTCCTCAGTGCTTAGATGTCACTGTGGCAGAGTGGAGGAACTGTTGGGGCAGGGAGTTCTGACTTTCTCCTAGTGGTATTGTTCATGTCTCTGTCATAGAATACTTGTACTCCAGAAATAGCTCAAACAGTGGTATCTTAAGGTTTGGTTTCCGTCATGCCTTTTACCGTGTTTGCTCAGTTTGCAAGTAGATCAGGCTTTTCTGATCACCGGTCATGGCAGTTCTGCCTGTAACGCAAGCTGGGCTTTTTCTCTAACTGTGGCCCCTTCTGGGTCAGAGTTAACTAATAGTTGACTCTGCTGGGCTGGCAGTTAGAACTCTTGGTATGTTGTTTTTCGTTGTAACCTAAGCAAGTAGAAGCATCTAAAACTCACTTCTAGATTGCTCTTCCAGAGCTGCCATCCAGAGCATCAGTAGAATGTGTTTGGGAGTAAGTTTGACTCCATCACTCAAACTTCCTGTAGTGAGCTGTTGCTTTTTTTTTGCCTTCCTGCTCCTGTCCCTGCACAAATTCTGTACAGGAGTCAACATCTGTGTAGAGATGAAGCAAAAAGGATCCTGCAGCTCCTTTCATTTATCCTGTTCTACCCAGATGTTCTTTGTGCGTTCCAGTGCTTCCTTGGTTTGTGGCAGAATTTTAATGCTCTTTCTTGTGCTCTCTCTAGTTGACCGTATTGTTGGGCTGGATCAGGTAGCTGGTATGTCAGATACTGCATTGCCTGGGGCCTTTAAAACCAGGAAAGGTATGTTCCGGACAGTGGGACAGCTCTATAAAGAACAGCTGGCTAAACTGATGGCTACCTTGAGGAACACCAACCCCAATTTCGTCCGTTGCATCATCCCCAACCATGAGAAAAAGGTAAAGACAGTTATAACAGTACAGCTCATGCAGTCTTACATGGGCTTCCTGGGGCGTGTGGCTGGGTTTTGTCAGGTTTTGCAAGAGATCTCAGAGGTCCTGTTTTCTCAGGATACCTTTTTAAGGTCATTCTAGGTAACTGTGTATTTGAACAAAATTTTGGCGACTGATTTTTTTAGTTCTTCTTGAGGTGGCATAAAAGCTTTGAATTGCTTCTAACTGGAAAAGAGAGAACTGGCTGCTTTACAAAAAAGAGGGGGAGGCAAGGGACTAAGCCCCTTTTGTAAAAGCTTTGCAGTATTTATAAAATACACTTTTTCCTCACTAGGCTGGAAAACTAGATCCCCACTTGGTCCTTGACCAGCTTCGCTGTAATGGAGTTCTAGAAGGAATCCGTATTTGTCGTCAGGGTTTCCCCAACAGAGTCGTATTCCAGGAATTCAGGCAAAGGTAAGACCTAGAAAAGAATCTGAAGCAGTCTTTACCCTGGCAAAGTTAAGACCTAAGTGCAAAAGTTGAAGTATTGTACCGCAGCTAGATTGTTGCTGTTTTCAGAGGCAGCACATCTGTCCCCTGGTATTCCCTGGCACAAAGCCTCCCAAAAGCATCTTTGACTTTCTCTAGTAGGCGTGTATTTAAGGTGAGGCGTAGAGGACATCATTTAAGACTGCTACTTCCTACTGTGTTGTCTAGAGATGCAATTTTTTTTCTTCTAACAAGAACATAAACTGTCAAGCTTCTAATAGCATAGGAATGCATTAGTGATTTTGTTTGGTGGTTGTTGTTTTGAAATATATTTGTGTAACTAGTCTAGTGGTTTCTCCTTTTCAGATATGAAATCTTAACTCCAAATGCAATTCCCAAAGGATTTATGGATGGAAAGCAGGCTTGTGTGCTGATGGTAAGACATCCCAGAAGCTCTACTTGAATAAACTTGATGGATGTGGTTTGTGCATGTTAAATGTATCTTGTACTCACAGACCAAAATTCCAAAGTCAAATGTTTTGCCTGAAAGGAGAGCATAAAAAGCTTTCTCTTGGCTTCGCAGTGGAGGCTTTTGACTAGCATGAGGTTCAGTAATCCTACGCAAAGAGGATCTTTCTGTTTCCACAGATGCATGTGCTTTGAGGTGCCAGCAGTATTCATGGAATCAAAATGCTTAGAAGCATTAATGTTATCTTTAGCACATGCTTAAAGTATGAGCTTCAACAAACTTTTTGTAATAGCCTGCTGATGACATGCTTTCAGTGAAGGCTCCAATTAATTCTGCAGAATTGCCTGCTTCAAAGGGAAAGCTTTGGCTTGAAGACTAGTGGAGACTGAATTGAATTTGGCTGTAAGGGATTCCCTTTGTTCTGTCTTAAAGGAGTATACCTTATTCCTCTTTACTAGTATGTGTTGACAGCAAATTCTTTACAGAATGGGAAAGTTAGTTGGAGTGCCTTTTTCTGGCAAAGACTAGGACTGGTTAAAAATAAATAGAAAGGTTTTCTTTAGGAACGGGAAGAGGGCTCTTGTGACTAGACATACGTTCCTCAGCATCCTTGTAGTTCTGGGTACTTGATGTGATGTCATATTAAATAATGCTTTCTATCATATTTTCTCTCTGGATACCCACATTTCATGCTGTGCTTGGCTGAGCTCCAATTTCTCTAATTGGGACAGGATTTTATTGGGAGCTAGCAACTTTGACTGGCCCGAGTTGCGCATTCTAGGGAAGGGGTATCTTACAGCCATCTCACACTAATGTTTTGTGATGTTACACATGAAGCACTCTTTGAAGGAGATGACTTCTTCTCTTTCTCGTTTTAGATCAAAGCATTGGAGCTGGATTCCAACCTTTACCGAATTGGGCAGAGTAAAGTGTTTTTCAGAGCTGGTGTCCTTGCTCATCTTGAAGAAGAGAGAGACCTGAAGATCACAGATGTCATTATTGGTTTCCAAGCATGCTGCAGAGGCTACCTGGCCAGAAAGTAAGGACCATATTTTGTAAAATACATTGTAAACGTGTGTTTCTCCCATTCAGGTACAAGTTTCCCTTCTAAAAAAAGGTGACTAGAAATTATTTTTGTTCAGAAAGTCCATGATGTATTTGTTCTTTATAAGAGTTGATGGTGTTTTCAGTTTTTCTGATGTCTGTAATGCCAGACTTCTGACACCTGCAAGAAACTGTGTGCTGCTATCCCACATACTACCAGAGCTGTAAAGTCTATTCCCCTTCATAGGAATACTGTACAGCAGGCAAAGTTTTCAACAGAAGTGCAGCAAGCTGCAAATGTGAAAATGAAAAGGGCTTAATACAGTACTGATCCAGGACACGCAGGGTTTCTCTTAAGCTATTAGGTAGGACTGCTAATGGCACAGTTCTAAAAGCAAAGTGGCATCTGTCAGATTGGCAGGAAAGTGCACCTCAGGTCCAAATCTCACTTTTCTGAAGTGAAAATAGTGAGGCTTTTCAGATTAGAAAACATTAGGGGGGAAACTTTATTAAATAGGATATTGAATAAAGGAAAGGATAACCGCTCTTTAGAGGAAGTTCACTGGAAATTTTGCTGATTTATTTTGGAGGGAACCTTCTAAAGTGAAATTTTTGAGGTCTTTAAGAACGGGCTTGGTGGAGAGAATTGTATGCTGCTGTGGGTACTTTTGTCTGATCTCAGTTACCTTGCAGAGCCTTTGCCAAGCGCCAGCAGCAATTGACAGCCATGAAAGTGCTTCAGAGGAACTGCGCTGCCTATCTGAAACTGCGGAACTGGCAATGGTGGAGGTTGTTCACCAAGGTAATATTTTTCTCTTTGTAATTTTGACAGTTTGGTTGCAATTTCAGCTTCTCAGATTGAACCAGAGCACAAAAGCCACTTCCATTACGGTTGGGCTGGCTTGCAACTGCACCTCGATTCATTTAGGCAGAGAATATTGTAGCATATTTTAGAGCTGTTCAGTGTGCCTGCATAAACCAAGTGCAAGGCTACAGGCAAGTAGTGTTGTGGGAGAGCTGAAGTCATCTTTTATTGCTTTATGCCTAAGAAAAGTAAGGGCATCACTTGCTTCAGTGGTATAGCACTTCAAAGAGTCACTTACTATGTGGCTAGTCAATTTAGCTAGACAAAACCGGTTCTAAGGGACAGTTTGCCATCTCTTTCTTCAGGGTTGTAAGAGCAAAGGAAAAGCACTGAGGTCTGATCTTGCTCTTAGGCTTGTAGATATTTTACCTTTATAAAGACAATGAACATGTGAAGAAGTGATCTCTTTTCTAAATGTGTGAGATTTCTTGCTTTTTAGCCATGAGACTTTGCAGCTAAATGAGAGTTGAGAGCAGAGTTTAAACTTCTATTCTCTTTCCTATGAAATTACTTCTAAAGTGTTTTGATGGGGAAGCACAGAGATGGGTGTTAGGTTTTTTGTTTACATTGACCTACCTGTGAATTCCCCCACTGTAGGGCAACTTTTTAATTTTCCTGCTATTACTACATAGCCCTTAAAGGTCTGGAATTTACCCAACCCTTTTCTGATGCATCCCATTCTAGAGGAAAAGTTAAGCAGGCAGAAAGTGTGTTACTCATGGAGCAGATGATATCTAGTCCTCTATGATCCTCCTAGTGTTCACAACAAAACAATTGGTCAGTCCTTCAAATATGACACTTAGCTACAATGTTGTTTTATTCAATGCTTATCAAGCACAAGAGCATTTCTTCTTGTTTTCTTTGTTCCTTATGCACATCTCATTCCCATGGTTTCCCTTTCAGGTCAAGCCCCTTCTGCAAGTAAGCAGACAGGAAGAGGAGATGATGGCCAAGGAAGAAGAACTAATAAAGGTTAAGGAGAAGCAGCTAGCAGCAGAAAATAGATTGAGTGAGATGGAGACCTTCCAGGCCCAGGTGAGTTTGCAGATCTCATGTGTAGAAGTCCTTCTCTCTCTAGCTGGCCAAGTGCTTGAGACCACCTTCTTTGCTTTACTGGTCTGATGGACAAGCTGCAGGATTCCAGCTTGTTGAAATATGTGACTTGGCTGCCATGTTGTTCAATTTCCTTAGCCCTTCTTCCCAGCTCAGTTCTTCTAGCAGATCACTTTGTACAGTGACCACCTATTGCCCTTCCATAGCCATTATGTGAAGAAAAGTCTCCTTTGGCTGAGTATACAACAAACTGGTTGAATTCAACCTTGTCATTAATGGAATTCTTTTTGTTTGAAACACAGAAAGTGGCAGCGGGATTGTTTTCTGTAGGGCTAATAATGATTTGTGTTACTTCTATCGGGGAAAACTGGGTGATCTCCTTGTTTCAGATGGATACTGTCTTGACAAATTTGTTAAACTTGATGTAATATGAGGTTGCAGTGCCTGCTTTATGAAGGAGAACAAACAAACTGTTTTTATGTTTAGCTTTTGATTAGCAGCAGGAGACTGCTGCAATGATTAAGACCGTAACTGTGGAACACTGCAGCATGTAACCTCACTTAACAGAGATTGCTAAGTGCTTTGGTAAATCGGAGATTGTCTTATTTCTGGCTTTGTGTCCAATGTAGCTAATGGCAGAGAAGATGCAGCTGCAGGAACAGTTGCAAGCAGAAACCGAACTCTGTGCTGAAGCTGAGGAGATAAGAGCCCGCCTGACAGCCAAGAAACAGGAACTGGAGGAGATATGTCATGACCTGGAAGCACGGGTGGAGGAGGAAGAAGAACGGTGTCAACATCTGCAGGCTGAAAAGAAGAAAATGCAGCAGAACATCCAGGTAATGACTTAAGAATGCTGTCTCTTGACACTAAAGAGGATAGTAAGAGTTAGACTGATTCTTTTGTCTCAGCTTGCAGGGAAACAGGAGAGAGAGGGTGGAGGGGGGAAACAAACCAGAAAAATCTATCTGTGGAAATAGCAATAGAACACAAGGGTTCTGGTGCTGAGCCTGAGGTGTTCAGTCAGTCATCTGGAATGAGCTGTTCCATTCTTGAAGACGAAGATTATGGCCACTTGTCAAATAACTAGACAAGCCTTTGCCTAGGTGTTTTAGGAATGGTAGCATTCTTCTCTGCAAAATAGCATTGTTTGTTCTACTAGAAAACTTGTGTGTTAGAATGCAGCATGTTGCATTAAGTCACGATAGAGATGTCACTTCTGGAAAGTACTGACAATACCTTGAAAGAAGGATAAAGCAACCTTTCAAGTTCTAGTGTTACTGCTGTGCTGTTATAGTGGTTAGTGAGCAGCACTGACAAATGCTTTGCTTCTCCGCGGGTGTTGTGAAGGAACTAGAAGAGCAGCTTGAAGAAGAGGAAAGTGCAAGGCAGAAGTTGCAGCTAGAAAAGGTGACCACAGAAGCCAAATTGAAGAAACTAGAAGAAGATGTGATAGTTCTGGAAGATCAGAATCTCAAATTGGCTAAGGTAAGACTCCTGCAGCTTTTTACGCAGGCTAAAGATGCACAGGTGTTTCTCCTGAAGCCACCTGCTGAAAGCTGACCTTTCCCATATTACAGGAAAACTTACAGATTAATTCAATCTTGTCTTTGACAACTCTGACATGAATTTTTGAAATTGGCTCCCTGCCTGTATTCTTTACAAGTCAGTATTGTGTGATATTTAAATAGCCATGACTACATAACTATCCAGGCGCAGATGTTTTCTGATATATTGTTATGCTAAACAGTATCGAGTTATTTCATAGACAGGCTTCCCTTTCAGCTTTGAAAAGGCTACCAAATACAAATCTTTAACTGTGTATTTGAATACTGTCTGTAACCCTGGAAGTATTTATTTTGTTCCAAGTTTCCTTGTAGCAGGAGTAGGTACTCATGACATTATCTTTAAGTACAGTCAACTCTGGAAAAGTCTCCTATAATTCCAACAACTGCTTTGACATTGCCTTCTCAATTCTGCAGGAAAAGAAACTGTTGGAAGACAGAATGTCTGAATTTACAACGAACCTGACAGAGGAAGAAGAGAAATCTAAGAGTTTAGCCAAACTCAAGAATAAGCACGAGGCCATGATCACAGACCTTGAAGGTGTGTTTGGCTGTGGTGTTTTTTGTTTGGTGTTTTGTGGGTTTTTTGTTGGTTTGGTTTTTGTTTTTTGTTTTTTTGTTTGAAAGGCAGATCCTGGAAAGGACTTGCCTGTTTAGTTTTAGGTGGTTTCTTGTTAAAATTTAGTGAGCTTCAGTTTTATTTCTAGAATTTTAGTCCTCTCCAGTTTCTGAGGGGTTAAACATTAGTCTATAGTGTGTATGCTATTGATTGTTTTGATAGAGCTGTTCAGTGGTTGGCTGAAGGTTATGTGCCTTGTCAGTTGAGCCCTTGATCTAATTAAAAGTCCTCTCCAAAGCAGCAGGCCAATGGAGAAGAGAGGCTGGTTCTCCTTCTTCTCCTGCTGTGGAAGTGTCTCCACTTTTCTACTTCCAGCAGCATCAATCTGTCAGGGTTAGTGCCGTTTCCGATACCCTCTTTGCACAGGTTCTTCCGAGTTCAAGCTAGAGGCGCTTTCATCCGGAGCCTGCCCAGGCTGGCACAGCAGGAGCCAGCCTGTTTAGTCTCAGGGAAGGGAGAGCAGAGCTTGTGTTCAGCATCACTTAATGCGCGCCTGTGCCTGTGTGGTGTGGGTGCTGGGGGAGACCGGCATTGTTTAGTACAGTGAAAGCGGGGAAAGAGGTTTGGCTGTAAGAGGAGGGAAAGGAAAACTGCCCAGATATAGATACGTTTTGAGGGAAAAATATGGAGGTAGTCGCATGTGTCATTTGTCTAACTTAATGTGTTCCCATCTCCATCAGAACGTCTGCGACGTGAAGAAAAGCAGAGGCAAGAATTGGAAAAGACTCGTCGAAAGCTTGAAGGGGACTCCAGTGATCTTCATGACCAGATTGCTGAGCTGCAGGCTCAGATTGCAGAACTCAAAATGCAGCTGGCCAAGAAGGAAGAGGAGCTGCAGGCAGCCTTAGCCAGGTGAGAACCTGACCTGAGGGGTTCAGAGACCACTAGGTTGGGAAGTATTTCTTGTCTTCTGTCCCTTTGGAATAGGGACTAAATAGAATCTGTGGCTGTTGTATTTCAGCCTGTGGACTGACTGTTAAGATCCAGGTCCTCAGCGTCAGAGTTCTTTGGCTGCTGCTCTTTGCCATGTTCTCAGTACAGAGCTAGGCAGTGTAACGTGCGCTGCACACTTTTCAGTGGAGCAGTAAGATTTCACAGGGGGTTAAAAAGTACTGGCAATACACTGTGTCTCTGATAGTTTCTATATTCATCTATTCAGTAAAGTATCCAATTTCCAATGTAAAGTGGCCCTTTCTCTTCTGCTTTCTTCTGTTGTCAGTCTCTCTCTGTCCCCTTCTTTAAGGTAAGTAATCATGCTCTCCCAGGTATTCAGAAATAGAACTTAGAATTTGTATATGTTATATGGCTCAAAGCTTGAACGTAATATTGTAGGGGTGACCAATACCAGCTTTTTTCTTGATTATTCTTGGTAGGAGAGGTGTTTTTAATTTACGTATGATTTAAGTCTGGCTCTGACCAGAACCCTATGTTGAACACAGGGTGGAAGAAGAGGCAGCTCAGAAGAACATGGCCCTGAAAAAGATCAGGGAACTTGAATCCCAGATCACCGAGCTGCAGGAAGACCTGGAGTCAGAGAGGGCATTCAGGAATAAAGCTGAAAAACAGAAGCGGGATCTGGGAGAAGAGCTGGAAGCATTGAAAACAGAGCTAGAAGACACACTAGATTCTACCGCTGCTCAGCAAGAGCTCAGGTAACTCGCTTATGTCGCTGTGTTGTCTTACTTGGTTTTGTTTTTTTCTTCTTGGTATCTAAATGGAATTTGTGAATTTTGCAGGTCAAAGAGAGAACAAGAAGTAACGGTTTTGAAGAAGACCCTTGAAGATGAGGCAAAAACTCATGAGGCTCAAATCCAAGAAATGAGGCAGAAACATTCACAAGCTATTGAAGAGCTGGCAGAGCAGTTAGAACAAACCAAACGGGTACGTGGAACAGAAAACACCAGGCCAAGGCAGTCAACCTCCCTGAAATGATAGCTGCTCTGTGACCGTATCTTAAAGCTGCAGAAACATGAAGTGTTCATGATGCTAGGCTTCTGATACGTGTGCTCTTCTTCCCTTGGTAGATAGTTTTTCATATATGAAGTTGTTTGTAATAGTTGCATTCATTCTTTTTTCCCATCAGACATGTAACTGCATAGCCGAAATTTTTTTTTTTTCTTACTGCTAGCGCTTGTTGGCTTGTTCAACCTTTTAATTTTCCTTTTATTTAGGAATCTGATGGTGCAGGACTATCTCCTTTATTGCTGTGTTGTCTGATTGTTAAATTGTCTCCTGCTTATCAGTGACAGGCTGTTCAAATTGTTTTTTCCCCGAGTAAGCAATCTACAACTGAACTGCTAAACGTACAACAATACCTTACTTGTTGAAAAAAAAATTGTACTCAGTGGAGGTATCCTACTATTTCTAAAATCTGAGGGGTTTTCTGTGTTATTTTTTTCTCTTCAGGTGAAAGCAAATCTTGAAAAAGCAAAACAAGCTCTGGAAAGCGAGAGGGCTGAACTATCCAATGAGGTGAAGGTGCTTCTGCAGGGCAAGGGGGATGCTGAGCACAAGCGGAAGAAACTAGATGCTCAGCTCCAAGAACTGCAGGTGAAATTTACAGAAGGTGAAAGAGTGAAGACTGAACTGGCTGAGAGGGTTAACAAATTGCAGGTGAGTGGCACGGATTTTCCTCAGCTTCTGATTCAGCCCAGAGCTAGAGAGAAACTGTTGTAGGGTGATTCCTCCCCATAGCCAGGTCAAAAATCTTGTTCCTCCTGAAGATAAAGTTTCTACAAAAAAGCAAATCCATAGTTTGCTTCCCAAGGACTATGCAAACTCCTCATTGTCAGGGCAGGACGTGTGTATTGATGTTGCTTATCATGAGCAACCCTGAGAAGGTGAAGTCACCAGCGGGTGTTTGAGTTTTGTAAGCCTTACAGTCTCAGCGCATCTGTTCCACTTCAGTGTGCAACAGTTTGCACAGTACAGTTCTCTAAACATTCAACTGCTCATGGACCTGGAGTGGCACAAACAGACTTAGGATTGTGTAACTAATTTGGAAGACGAAGTCTCAATGCTTTGTAATGTGGTTGATGGTGACCAGGGGTGGCTCTAGGGTGATGTGGAAATGTAGGGTTTTCTCCCCTTTTCTTCAAAGGAACAACAAATTTCTTTGACTCACAAGGACCATTGTTTTCTGCCTTCCCCTTTAGGGAGGGCTGTCATTAAAAGTTCAGCACTGATGGTGTGTGTTCCATCTTTTGGAGTGTGAAAATGTAATTTTGAGACTCTATATGCAATCCTAAGGCAGATAGTGTAAAATAGAAGAGAGTTTAATAGAAGCTTTAAAAAATCTTGCCAATCTGTCTAAAATCTCATTTAGGCCCTCAAAAAAAAAAAAAAACCAAAAACCAAACCCAAAACAACCAAAACCCTCTGTTCCGACAGAGGTGATCCCAAGTGAAAAAAAAAAAAAAATCCCTTTTCCATTTCTTGTATTTCATCCCTGGGACTTTGGAAATGATTCATTCATTCCCCTGCGAGATTATGCACATGCCTTACTGTTGAGAGGTGCCTCAGTTTTCACTTGTGGGTCTTGTAGCTGCTCTCCTGTTCCTGGCTTTTATTTTGCCGATGCATTTAATAACCAAGTACTCTGATCTCTCCTTCAGGTTGAGTTGGACAATGTCACAGGTCTTTTGAACCAGTCTGACAGCAAATCAATCAAATTAGCAAAGGACTTCTCTGCTCTGGAATCACAGCTTCAAGATACACAGGTGAGAACTTTGGAAGCCAAGACATCTGTGTGTGGTGTAGTCAGTGTCCATTACAAATTCTTAGAGTGAAAAATCACTCTTGACACCGTTAAATACTGGATATACAACATTTCAGAGGATTGGGTCTGGCTGGTTTTCCCTAAGGGGTTATGTTGCATGTTGTTGAGAGCTTTTGTGCACAAACAAGCTGTCTTCCTTCTGCTTCCTCAAAACGTATGTAACTTTCCCTGTCCTAGATTTAGAAGTCCCCTTCTGTCACCTTTATGCTTGACAGTTCTTTAATACTAGAACTGTACTGGAATGGTAGGTTCTTGTTTGAGATCTTCATAGTCAATATTTCACGGGGGTTTTTTTCTGTGTGACTTCGAGTAAATTTCTAAAGTTAAGCAGAAGATTTTATTTTCCAGTGGATGTTGGGGAAGTGATGGATTCAAATAATTTGGTATTTTTTTTTCAGGTAAAAAAACGTGCTTAGTCTTACACTTTGGGATAAAACCATAATAATAGTAATAGTATTCTAGTGCGCTAGTTTGAAGACTGGTTTTACTAAGTCCCTACAGATCCTTCAGCTCAAGCACTGGCAGCATAAGTCAATAAATGTTATTGGTAAATGACCAGTGTCTTACAATTCTGATACGACCAACATTGTTTTTAACTGTGCTAAGTCACTTTAGCCTGTTCTCTGTTTCTTTTATACTTGAATATGAGAAAGTCATGGAGCAGAGCACAGTCACATTATTGTTGGGAAAGATTTTAATGCTTTGTGTGCTACTTGGAAGACTCCAGAAAGGACTGTGGATGGCTTGTGCATTCAAGTAGTATACTTTAATCATTAGAGTGTACAAGACAATAGGACCCTTCGGAATGTTGTGTTTCTATACTGACTCACTGAAAGACAATTATTTAAATTTTGTCTTCAGTGTCTTATCTGCGAAACAAGTTACATACTTAAACTCAATTTCAAAGGTACTCATTCTGGAGAGAGTGGGTGAGGACTGTGAGCCTTTAAAGCCAAGGAGCAGTGCTGAATTCCACTGGGATGTTTGCTTTATAGGAGCTGCTGCAGGAGGAGACTCGCCTAAAACTGAGCCTCAGCACTAAGCTGAAGCAAATGGAGGATGAGAAGAACAGTTTCAAAGAGCAACTGGAAGAAGAAGAGGAGACAAAGAGAAACCTGGAGAAACAGATCTCTATTCTTCAGCAACAGGTACAGAGTCTGCATCCCATAAACCAATTACTTTTGAGCAGAAGCATAAGTGCAGGTCTGTCTTGAAGGAAGTAAAATGTAAATGCAGAATTGACTTCTAGTAACAGAACCTTTTCTGGGAAAGAGTGATCCTGCTGATTTGAGTGAGAGGAAATGAAGAGGTTCCTGATGATAGTCATGCAAACTGCTTACAGATTTCTATCCAGGAATTCCTTTGGGAATTCAGTCATATAGGATTATTTGAGAGGGGAGTAGTACCTTCAGAAATAAGCAGACTTATTTCCTAAACTTCTGGTGCCAGTAAACTACATAGAGCGTTATCTGTGGTTTGGCTTCACATGTGATCTTTCTCTCCTTCAGGCAATAGATGCAAAGAAGAAGATGGATGATGGCCTGAGCTGCCTTGAGTCAGCAGAGGAGGCCAGGAAGAAGTTGCAGAAGGACTTGGAGGGCTTGAGCCAGCGTTATGAAGAGAAGACAGCTGCATATGATAAGCTGGAAAAAACAAAAACCCGCCTGCAGCAAGAGCTGGATGACCTCGCTGTGGACCTCGATCATCAGCGGCAGATTGTTTCCAACCTAGAGAAGAAGCAGAAGAAGTTTGATCAGGTATGACTTCAGTCACAGGGCATTCAGTAAGTGCATCTTATCATAGAATCATAAAATGCTTTGGGTTGGAAGGGACCTTAAAGATATGTAGTTCCAACCTGGCCGTGGGCATGGACACCTTCCACTAGACCAGGTTGCTCAAAGCCCCATCCAGCCTTCTCTGCTTTTAAGAATACCGAACCCATGCTGCTTGGAGAACACATATTTATTTTTGAACTAAAGCATAGCATATAGAGTGGAGAAATCAACTTTCTTAGAAGTAAATTAACTCTGTTCCATGCATAAGAAGTTTAGTGATGCTCCTTTTCACAAAGGGATAGCATTTATATCAAGCCCAAGATCAAGTTCAAAGTGTTGTTTGCAGATCATCTTTGAGAGAAAGCTGAAAATAGTAGGTTGGAGGCCTTGGTAATCAGAAGTTTATTCATTTGGGGTCAGCACAGTTCTTAAAGGTGGGATGGCATGCTGGCGTGCTCATTCTTTGAAGCTGCATGTCCTTGGTTCCTTTCTTAGTCCATGGCAGAACATTCTTAAGGCAGTAATGAAAAGATGCGTGTTTACCTTGTTGGAAAATTGTCAGTAATTTCTCAGAATACTGATGTTGTGCTCTTGTAGTTATTGGCAGAGGAGAAGAACATCTCTGCCAAGTATGCAGAAGAACGGGACCGTGCTGAGGCAGAAGCCCGTGAGAAGGAGACTAAGGCCCTCTCCCTGGCCAGAGCCCTGGAAGAAGCCATAGAGCAGAAAGCTGAGCTGGAGCGAATCAATAAGCAGTTCCGCGCGGAGATGGAAGACCTAATGAGTTCAAAGGATGATGTTGGGAAAAGTGTAAGTGTGAAGTTAAAAAATCTGGGCAGGACATATCACACAGGTGGTACTGTTAATTTAATACTGCAAAAAAACTTATGCCTCTGTGTGAACATGGAGGAATGTAGTAGAGAATGCTGGACTCATTGTCCATTTGTGATTATATTTGTATTACATCAGTAAGTCGGAAAGATGGGTTGGTTGGAAGAGCCTGGAAATGACCCAAATGAGGTAGTGGCAAACTGAAAATTAACTGGTATCATGGCAGAGATGAAGGTGTGATGTGAGCCTGGTATGTAGAATACAGGGATTAGCCAGGCAGTGGAAGACAGTAACCCAAATATTTCAAGACAACGTTATGATAAGCAGGAAGGAAAAAAAGTCAAAATCAGAGGCTAAAAAGTACTTTCTCAAATTCTGTCAGAACCAGAGGTGTTCAGTTCTGGTAAGTCTGCAGTAGCTCAGGACTGGCCTAACAAATGCTTTTCTCTTTCTCCCCACCACCACACAGGCATAACCAAAACTAACAGGTAGTTGGGGTCCACTCTGGCAGCTTGCAAGTATGTGAGCAGCTGGCTTTGAGGGATATCTCCGCTCTAATACAAGGAGCAGATGCAGTGTTCTTGTATCCCATCCTGTGCGAGTGGCTGTTCTTAGACTTTTTTGCTCTAGGATAGGTGCAATTGTCTGTACTTTCTGAGGAGACTTCATGTGTGGTAATGTGATGTAGGTCCATGAGCTGGAGAAGGCTAAGCGAGCCCTGGAGCAGCAGGTGGAGGAGATGAAGACACAGCTGGAGGAGCTGGAGGATGAACTGCAGGCCACAGAGGATGCTAAACTGCGGCTAGAAGTGAACCAACAGGCCATGAAGGCACAGTTTGACCGGGACCTCCAGGGACGTGATGAACAGAATGAAGAGAAGAAGAAACAGCTGATTAGACAAGTAAGAATTACCCTGTAAATCCTGAAAGTGTTCTGTACACAAAGGCACTTGTGTCCAAAGATGGTTAGACAGACACTGCCAATCCACTGATTCTTGTTAATGGTAACTCTCCAGGCAGCGCTACAAAGCTGTGAGAGACTTTCCCCCTTGTGTGCATGATTGTTCAAACAGCCTTTGTCTATCGAAGGAACTCGTGTAGCTTTATTAGTGAGGAATGTTAGCCCCATCCCCCTGCCAGCAAGAATGAAAACGAGTCACATGCTTGCACTTATGTACTGTTGGAAAGGGGGATGCGAAAAGCAGCTGTCAGGAAATCCAGGAGCTGAAATACTGATGCTGATGTTTCTCCATACAGGTGCGGGAGATGGAGGTGGAGTTGGAAGACGAACGAAAGCAGCGCTCCATTGCTGTAGCCGCCAGGAAGAAGCTAGAGATGGACCTGAAGGATTTGGAAAGTCATATAGACACCGCTAACAAGAATCGTGAGGAAGCCATCAAGCAACTCCGCAAACTGCAGGTGAGATACTGCAACTGTTTTCGCTGTCAGTGTAGAGCCTTTACCAAGGGAAATGAAATGTAAGATTTCACCTCATGAGAGCCGTGCATCATTGTCACAAGAGCAGCAGAACCTTGTAGTCATTTACCGCAAAAGATTTATTGGCATTTCAAGTATCCTTCTAACCCTGATCTGCCTGGAGACAAGCTGTAGGGAAAGTCCACTCTAGTGCTTGTCTCATGCCAATGGCTTTGCAAAGGATTTCAGAGTTGCAAAGCTAGAGGGACTTAGGTGCCTTCTCCTGCCCCAAGACAATTATGTTATGCCTCTGTAATTCCTACAAGTATTTGGCTGATCTGTTCGTAGGAAAAACTCCTGATCCTCCCTAGGCTGTCCATTCCATTGCTTCACTAGAAAGCTTCTTGTACCCTCACTTAGCCCTGCCCTATATCTGACAAGATTTTCTGGTTTTCCTGCAATTTAAGCATTCCTGCTGTTACTCTTTCTCCTTGTTATTTCTGCTTGATGGTTCCTTTTCTAACTTTTTGGTAGCTGAAGATGAATGAATGTCTGTTTCTGATTTCCTTCTCTGTGCTTCCCATAAGATAAACAAACCTAGCTTTTTTATGTGGATGCTCTGAAATTAATCCTTTTTTGTTCTTCCTTTTCAGGCACAAATGAAGGATTACATGCGAGAACTGGAGGACACACGTACTTCCAGAGAAGAGATCTTGGCACAGGCCAAAGAAAATGAGAAGAAGTTGAAGAGCATGGAGGCAGAGATGATCCAATTGCAGGAGGTAATGGAATATGTGTGCAAGTCAAGAATTTGTTCATTTTCTTTGGCCAAGACCTAGCTGTAGTAGCTTAAGCTGGAGTGGTTATTTCCTTTCTTCCGTACTTTTTGCTGTGCTCAAATACAAAGTCTACTTCAAAATGTAGAACTGACAGCTATGATAGGACTGTGCAAAACAAAGGAAGCTGTGGGATGGGAGGGGAACAAACCATGTCTTATAATTAAGTCTGGATCTAGCTGGAGACCACACCACCCATTACCAGTAACTGCTTTTTCCTATGCTGCATTAATTGGTAGCTTCCCATTGGATCACTGACCGTCTCGTTTTCATTCCAGGAGCTTGCAGCTGCTGAGCGTGCCAAGCGCCAGGCCCAGCAAGAAAGGGATGAGCTGGCTGATGAGATTGCCAACAACAGCGGTAAAGGGTGAGTAATGTTCCCTGTTTAAGGGTGGAGGAGCTGGTTTGAGAAAATGCTTTCCAGGCTGTTATTTTTATATAGACGGCAGCATGTACTGTATCCTCTCTGCTCTTGAAAGACTGAGCTTATTTTGTAAAACTAGAAGTGGTGAGTTTTCCCCGAGGCATTAATGCCACCAAACTACTTCAATGCTTCTGTGTCCTGTAGAGCACTGGCCATGGAGGAGAAGAGACGCCTGGAGGCCCGGATAGCTCAGCTGGAGGAGGAGCTGGAAGAAGAACAGGGCAACGCAGAGATAATCAATGACCGGCTCAAGAAGGCAAATCTTCAGGTACCTCTTCAGGCTGCATGTGCCAGTAGGGGTTCTTGGGTTCTCTACTCTGTGTAAATTGTCAAGCTGCGCACTGAGTAATGCCAGCTGCTGCTTGTGTGCAGCACAGGCCCTCAAGTCTGCAGGTGCGAGTGAGATGAAACACCCGAATACTACCATAGAGAACACAAAGTGGGCAGTCAGAGCTGATGTTAACTCACTGGTTTTGATCATTTAAATAATTGGGTGGCTGGAACAAT
>JAVSBS010010438.1:71381-91022 GCA_033124195.1 Coracias cyanogaster
TGAAGAAGATGATCTGTAGCATGCTGCTCCAACTTGGCATGCCGAACAGTGCCACAGTATGTTTGGAAAGTGACTTTTCTGCCAGTTCTAGTCGTCTTCAAATGGACTAACTGCATGGAATTTGTTAGGCTGCTATAGAAACCATGATCTTAATCTGCCCCGTTCTCTGCCATATTTTATCTGCCTGACTTTGAGAGTCAGGCATGTTGTTTTCCTAGTGCTCCAAAGCCAAAGAGCTATGCTGATGGTTTTCCAAACGGCTTGTTCACTCCGGTGGTTTGGAGCATAGTTCTCCACTTGGTTGACTGTCAGCCAGAGCCCTGGGTTCTTGCCCTTTCACCTTTGAAAGTAGATATTTTTAAACTACTTCGTTGTAGCGGAAGTAGACAGACAGCAAATAAATGATAAACTGGTGAAGCATACGTATTGGATCCACTTGCCTCAGGATGTTTGTAATTCACTAGGACTGATAATTACTGTGTTAAGTGCCAAACCGTGGCCTTTGTCCCAGAGAGCATTGTGTGTGCTTGGTAAATTTAGGCCTAAGAGGAGGTTGATAAACCTCAAGGAATTGCTTTGAAAATCTGAGTAAACTAAGATATTCTGAGAAGTGCTCTGCCTACAGACAGCTCCCTCCGCATCATAATTATTCCTGGTATTCAGCTCACCCTGAGGGTCCTTTTTCTTTGCATGTCAGCAATGCGTCCGAGAAATAAATCAGCCGTTCAGGCTGGAGCGCTTGACATGCCCAGCACTTCTCTCTGCAGATTGATCAGATGAATGCCGACCTGAATGCTGAGCGCAGCAACGCACAGAAGAATGAGAACGCTCGCCAGCAGATGGAGCGCCAGAACAAGGAGCTCAAGCTTAAACTGCAGGAGATGGAGAGTGCAGTGAAGTCCAAGTACAAGGCTACCATCACAGCCTTGGAAGCAAAGATAGCACAGCTGGAAGAGCAATTGGATATGGAGACAAAGTATGTCATAGTAGAAACTCTATTTCTTTTACAAGCATCCTCTCTGGGATTTTAAGCTCTTGTGAACTAATTCTGATTTGTCTGAGTGAGCACTTCATCCAAGGTATACTGAATAGTACAGAAGTAAGATCTTGGTAAACCTTCCATGGTGTGGAAAGTTTTTCACTGTAAAGACTTACAACTTCTTCCAGACTTCCAAAAACTGTAGCTGTGATACACCATAGATTCAAGAAGGGTCATATCTGTGTGAAATCTGTGCCTTTTGGTCATTTCTGGAAAACATTGCCTCCTGTTCCCTTTTTTTTTCTAAGTTAGGAGGACTTCTGCTATCTTTCTTGTTTCTAACTTGCCCAAGTCAGGTCATCTTGTTGGCAACAAAGAGAGGTTAAGTCCTTGTCTGAGCATCACTGTATTTCTGTGTAGGGAGCGCCAGGCTGCCAGCAAGCAGGTGCGCCGTGCCGAGAAGAAGCTGAAAGATATCTTGCTGCAGGTGGATGATGAGAGGCGTAACGCTGAGCAATTCAAAGATCAGGTGTGTATTGTTATCTGCAGCACTGGGGAGTCTTCTGGTGGGAGGATTCCCCTCCTATGACCAAGGCGTCACCCGCATGTAAGAGGGGCTCGAGCATTAGCCTGCCTATGGGTGTCTCTTCTTTCCCCTCACTGTGATAATCACAAGATGACACAGATGAAAATGTACTGCTTCTAAGGAAGAGCTTGGAGCTGTCAAGTCCTAGGCAGCTCCCTTCAGAAAGGGAAGAGGGGACTTTGTAAAATGTGCTTTTTGCTGCTCTACTCTCTGTGCTGTAACTCTGAGGAAACATTGATCTGTTTTTTTTCTTCCCCATACGTGCTCAGGCGGACAAGGCAAACATACGCTTGAAGCAGCTGAAACGCCAGCTTGAGGAAGCAGAAGAGGAGGCCCAGCGAGCCAATGCATCCCGTAGGAAGCTCCAGCGTGAGCTGGAGGATGCCACTGAAACAGCTGATGCAATGAATAGAGAAGTCAGCTCCCTGAAGAGCAAACTCAGGTAAGGCGTTTGGTGCAATACCTTGGCAGCCAGGCCAGTGTCGTCTTGCTGTAACTGCCCACAGCAAACAGCCTGGCCGGGTGCTTCCTTGCCTCTTTCCAGAGGCTGCCCTGTCTGGTGCGTTCAGTGAAATCTCATGTTGCTGACGTTCTGTCTGTCCATCCCTAGGCGCGGGGACCTGCCGTTTGTCGTGACACGTCGAATTGTCAGGAAGGGTGCAGGAGAGTGCTCTGATGAGGAAGTGGACGGCAAGGCAGATGCTGGTGATGCCAAAGCTACTGAATAAGTCCTCCCATTTGACCCAGGTTACACACGATGGAGTGACCCATCCTCCCTCCCCTCTTCCACTGGACTTTCAGTAAATCCTCTCCTCCTAAACTGGCTGGGATCTGCAGAGCAAGCCCAGCTCTGTGTATCTGGAGCCATTGGGCATCTGTGTTCCTAGTTTCCTCCTCTTTCCAGTTTCCTAATCCTCTTTGTATTTAATGCCAAAGAGTCGGGGCTCTGAAATCTGACCAGCGGTTTGGCCACTACAAAGGCCTGTAGAACTGTCCGTGCCATGTCTGCTGGTGAATCCTTACACAGTTCGGAGGGAGTGGGGTTAGGGAAAGATTATTTTTGCTGTAAATCTCCTTTTGTCTTTTGATTCTAGCTGCAGGGAAGCTCCTTCCTGTATTCTTTCCCCTCCCTCTTTGTTTGCTTTCGGCAATCATGTTCAGTGACCTCAGACTTCTGCCTCTTTTAATCTGCCCACCCACACGGTTTGGGAGCAGTTTCAGGAAAAACGGTGTGCTTTGGCCATGGCAATTTGCCCTTTCTTCTTTCAGATGTTTCCAGGGAGGGGTGAAGAGGGAAGCTCCTCTTAGGACCAGTTACCTGGAGGACTTGCCAAAGTTGTCTTTTTTTCCTTTTTTTTTTTTTTTTTCTTACCCCGTCTTATTTTTACTGTCTGGACAGATCTCGGGAGCAGAACAATGTCCTTGTGCTTGTCTGAGAATTTCTGGGGGACCAAATATATTTAATGGCAATAGACAGAATCTAGGGGAATTTAATAGGGTAGTGGGCAGAGGGTGGGGATAAGGGGAGAGAAATCCCTCTTTTATTGACATGTCCAAGCCTCTTGCACCTGCTCTGTAACCAGGGGTTGGGATTAGTTATTGTGCACCATTGACTAAGAGTATATTAAAAACCCTTTAATCTGCACAGATATACGTAAGGCCTTTGTATCTCTCGTAATAAGTAATTAAGAAAAAAATAAAGGTCTTTATCACTGCCTTTCTATTGGGACCATGGTTATATATAGATAGTCTTTACTTTTCTACACCGTACACTGGTTGCTGGATTTACCTGTATTCTTAACCATATTGTATATGCTGCATTTAGACCTACTTATGAGCAAAGTAAAAATAATTAAATATGAAGCACCATACTGTATGCCTGAAGCGCTCTAAATGCAGGAGCCTCGTGTCCCAATTGCTGTCACAAAAAAATTTAATTTTTTTTTTTTATATATATAATAAAAGTGCCTTAGCATACGCCTCAGCTGTGTGTCACCACTACAGTCAGTAATGGTTTACTGGTGCTCCACTGATGTTACCAATAAAGATTATCCATGTGCTGCAGTCCAGTGCGTGTGTTACTGTTCCCTCCTTCCCTAGGTGTGGTGGAGACCATAACGCGTCACCTCCAGAGGGTCGTGGCTGTGATGTCAGAGCATCGGCCTGTCCCATCAGCAGCGCTCCAGACCCCCCTGATGCCAAGTGAACTCAGTAGCTGAAATCAGGGGTTATGGTACTTCTGTGTGTCACTGGCGCAGCCGGCAGCGGCCAACACCAGGAATTTTGGAGGAACGTAACGCACCTTGTTTGTGTGCTTTCAGAGGGCTACCTATTCAAAACATGAGGTAGTGAATTTGAGCCGAGCTAGTTCTGTTCCTGGCCAGAAGATGGTGTTTCTGAGTCTGTATTTAACAGCTGTGCAAACAAACTTATCTTCTTTGCTTTTATTTCCAGTCTCTGGAGTTACTGGAAGGTAAGGTTAGTGGAGGAGGTGATAGGTAAGTCTGGAAGACTATTTATCAGTGGATTGGCAGAACTGCATTTCACTCATCTTCCAGCTTGTCCCCAGAAAATCTTTTTCTTATGTTTCTGCTAGAACTTGAATAAGGAACTTGTGGCTGTATTAATCTTCTGGTACATGGCCCCTTAAACTGCCTCAAGTGCTCATATGTTCTGGTGGAACAGCCACGGCTTAAAACGCTGGAGCATGACACCAGCACCTGCTAACTGCAACTGTCCCTCTTGTCCCCCTCTGGCAGAGATTCAGACTTGATGAGAAAGTCTCAGTCAAGTTGTGGCTGGGGCTGGGTCCAACCCTGGGTGGTGGCGATGGGGAAGGAAGCGCCGGTGTTCACCACGGGGGGTACGGCTGCCGCGGGCAGTGCTGGCAAGCGGGGAGCAGGGAGGGTGCAGCTTACAGTAAGCCCTTTCTCAGGGGAGCACACGTCTACCCAAAGGGTGTGATTTCTGTCGAAGCAAATGTTTAGAGGGGAAAAAAAATGTCATCAAGAAACTTACGTGGAAGTTAAAGAAAAAAAAGGGGAGGGGGTGGCAACAGACTGTGGGGAAGGAGACATGAAGCTGCTGTGTGGTCCCGTTAAGGGGTCAGTGTGAGCATGAACAACTTGTGACGTGACCTTACACAGGCTGCGGCTTTGGAAAGCCTGGAGGGGAGTTAACGTGTGAAGGGAAAGAGGGACATTCGTGGCGCGTGGGATACAGGCGCTGCTGTGCTGATGTCTTGCATGTACGCTGTTAAAAATAGGACTGGAGTTACTCTTGTCTAGAAGCGCACCCGTTCCAATACTTCAATCTTCCTCCAAAGCGTTTTGCAGAAACACACAGAGTGCCTTTGTGAGCAGCACGCCCTTTATATTCCATTAAAATTGCTTTCCCATCGTAGGATCATCCCAAGAGAACGCCGGCTGGCCGGGCACCGCTGTCATACAGAGCAGAACTGCCCTGGCACCTGCACGCTGACGGCACGCTCACCCTTTAAAGCCTGGGCAGCTTTTTGTGCCCTTTGTGTTGCACCTCTGTGCATCCCTGTGGAAGGGCTGAAATAGGTCTCCCACAACATTTTCCCCTTTGCAGAGTGCTACTTCAAGCTAGCAAGTTCTGAGGCTCCGGGTTAGTTGCTCTGTGGCTCTCTAGAGCTGCTAAATGCCTGGCACAGCTTGTCCTGAGGTGCTGTAATGAGCAGGAGTGGAAGAGAGATTGAAGTGGGACCTGATCTGTGGCCCTTACAAGGGAGTTGTTTCTGGAAGTTGGTGCTAGGGCTGTGTCTGTTCCCTGCAAGATCCAGCCTCGGAGCTGACAGCAGTGGGCATCAGAAGAGTGGGAATGAGAGCGAGCACATGGATATACTGGTGGTAAAATTGATTTCAAGCACTCCAGTCCCTGCACGGCCTTGGGCTGGCACAAAGGCTCTGTAAACCAGATCGTTACATATAACCCTGGCTAAAAAAAAAAAAAGTAAAAATAGTAATGATGCCAGTTACAACGTGGCACTTGCAGGCAATTTTGAGATCAGAACCAAGGGGCAGAGCAATCAGGCCTCACAGCCCCAGGGCGGTGGAGGCAAATTGCTAAACCCACCGCATCTGGTCCTGCTGCGCGAGGGCAGCTGAGCTCTCCACTTGTTCTGCTACAGCTTCCCCCAGGGCGGAGTGAGGACTGTGGCCATTAGAGCCGGTTCCAGCTGGGCTCCCGGGGGCAGCAGTGCTGACCTGCCAGGTTTAGGAGTGGGATTTAGATTTAGCCCTTCCCCGTTTCCTCCCAAACTGTCTCAAGTGCCACTTAATGTAAATGCGGAATCACTTTGTCAAAGCTGAGCGAGCAGATTCAATGGCTGCGGAGCTTTGATGCCTCAGTGACAGGCATGGCAGGGAGGGAGCTATGGTGGAAAATGAGCCTTCCGTGCCTGGAGGGTGAGGTGGGCCTCGGAGCAGTGCTTTGAGTGATGTGAAACTAAACTGCACACTTCTGCGGTCCACAAGGGGCGTTTAAAGCATTAATTGTGGCCTGTGCTGTCCAGGAGCATCTATCCGTGCGGATGCACAGCCTGGTTCATGGTGCCTGGTGCAGGGAGGAAGCTCTGGTTGGGTCTCCCACCCTTGTCTAGAAGCCCAGCCCAGTCCTGAGAGCTGCTCAGCCTGATCTGGAGAGGCTTTGTCCCGACCCTGCTGGCAAGATCCCAGCGGCATTGCCTTCTCTGAAAAGCCCAGATCTGAACTTTGCTGGGGGCATGTCCCTTTGAACCTTGTCTCCAAGCACAGCCAGAGACCATATTCCCTGCTCCAGGACAGATAGCTAATACTAGTAGATAATTGTTTGCTGACTTTCTGGACCTAGTTTTTCCTTCCCCTGATGCTCCAGCAGCGGGAACAAAAGCAGAAGGAAAAGCAGAACAGCCTCACACACACACAACCTCCCACCCCCAAACTCTCCACTCCTAAATTTGTGACTCTCCCATTCTTGCTACCATTTTGAGCCAGCGTCACTGAGCAAAACAAAGAGCTGAGCAGCAGTGCAGCAAGAGGAAAAGAAACCATGGCGTGTCTCAAGCGATGATGGTCTGGCAGGTGAGAGGAGAGGGGCTGGAGACCCTTCTCGAGCCAGCTCCCTGCAGTGGGGCAGCCTCCCTCACAGAGACAGGAGGGCTGGCCTACAGTGCTTTCAATTCAGGTAAAATGTGCCAAGGAGGACACTTGAAAGCCGATGAGGTGAAAGCAGGGTCACTCTTTGGACTGGGCGATCACTTGGCTGTGCACAAGGAGCATCTGAGGGTGGCCCCCTTCTCCGCACACCTACAGCGGCTGAGGACACACACAGGCAGCAGAAGCCTGTGGGACGCGGTGTGGCCTGGGCACACGTGTGCCCCGCGCGAGAGGTTTCGCTATTGCTCAGCACCCCAGTCCTAAGGAGGAATGAGAGAGGAAATGGAGAGCTGATGATGATGGAGTGGCTGCCCTCACAATGCCGTGTTACTCATAATGTGGTTGTGGGCTGCTAATTAACCTGGAATTATACTGTAGACGGCTTCATTCACTACAGCCCTAGTTGTCTTTTGATGGAAATTGTGCAGACCCTTGTCGAAGAGGATGTTATGGCAGGGGGCATCACTCAGGATAAATGGATTGCTTCCTTAGGCTCCTCTTTTTAGGAGAGGAGGTGTCACTCAAATCCCTGACTTTGTGTAAAGTCAAGGCTAAAGTAGGGTTCTGTGGCCAGAAAAAGTCTCAGTGGAGACAAAGTTCTAGTGGAGGGAACTGGTGGTGGTCAGCTGAGAGACTGGCCTAGAAGCAGCAAGATGCTGAAACTGCATAGCCGAGAGCTGTGCTGACCAGCCAGCCCTGTAGGGCGGCCTGCACCAGCTTTATGGGTGAAGTGATGACTTGATGGAGGGGAAAAAAAAGAAACCACCAAATCCTTGGAGCTGTGATCAAAGAAATTTTCTTCCTGCTCTTCATTCCCACTGTATCCAGGGAAACATCTCCCTCTGTTGCCTTATAAAGAAACAGCATCACAGCAGCGACAAGCCCACCTTTCACTTTTCCTCCCCCAAACTGCTGGCACCGAGTGCTCCTGCTGCGGCAGCAACTGATGCATCCTCCCTCCTAGCCCAGGCTCTTCCCTCCCGGAACACTTTTCTCAATCCTAGGCTCTCCCTGGGGCTTGAGAGGACCCTGGCAGAACATTCCAGCCCTTCAAACAGCTGGATGGAAGAAGCCTCCCCAGGGTGCCCCGTGGGCAAGTGTCGAAAGCTTGTTTCGTTTCCTTCTCGCCACTTCCCCACCGGGCTGAGAGGGGCACGGGGGCTGCATGCGCCGCGGCCATGCTGCCACATTCGTCCTGGATTGCAGGCGGCTCTTTCAGACCTTGTTTCTGCATCCCAAAGCCTCCCCTGCAGCCGGTGCAGGTTTGAGGAGCTCACCTCTGGAGGTCTCAGGCAAGGCTCTCGGCTTGCATAAGAAGCACTAATAATGCCCTAGGAGCTGCAGCAGGCTTTGAAGCAGAGGCATTGGCACAGCCAAAACAGGTTTTAACGAGGTAATGTGCAGCCCACTTTGCTGTGCAGGCTTTTGATCCTTTCTGCTGTTGATGTAATTGCGTGCTGCGCAGCTCGCCGGCTCATCATTTTCGGAAGAATGAGGCACCCAGCTGTCTCTCCCTGATGTGTCCTTGTGGGTAAGGCAGAGACAAAGCTCTTGATCAGCTTCTGCTTGAAGCCCAGCTCACCATTTCCCTCTCACCTGGAAAGTTTCTAGGAGGCAACTTCAAGGGCATGGCTTCTGCTCCAGCGGGGATCTGCAGTTAAGAACTGTGGTGGATCCCCACAAGATGGTGGGTAGGTGCCAGCCATGTTTACTTGGGCCCTTGCTGTGAAGCTGAAGGGAGTTTATCTGCCCCACAACCCCTCTCCTTCACTAAGGGAAGTGGTCACCTCTCTGCTGCAGCCAGGGGGGTTGGTTCGGAGGAGGGACAGCCAGTGCAGCCAGCTGGCCTGTCCCGCTGGAGGGTAACGTACAGTGTCTCTACAGCGCAGGGGGAAATCCACACCCAGGGTAAAACCTCAGCTACCCCAAGGGTCAGTTCCCTGCACCACTTCCCCAGGCAGGTGAGAAAACCAGAGCTGTTTGAATAGAAAATCTGGTGGAGGAGCTGGAGACAAGCCCCTGAAGTTGTGGGGCTGGCTGGGGCAGAGCTCACGCCCCCACTGCCGCTGCTGGAAGTGTCAGGACACAGATGGGACCACATGCAGCATGGCCTGCAGGGCTGATCCTCCCCTTGCAGGGCCCAGCATGGCCCTGGCATAGCTCTGGGGGGGACACTGAGGATGAGCAAAGCCTGGCACCGTGTCCCTATGAAGGGACCTGACTTGTTTGCCTTGAGCAGCAGCTGAATGAGGGGTAGGGAGAAAATCATGGAGGGAGAGTGGATCGCAGCTTCTCAGTGGCTCCTCTCTCAAAACTCAGGAGCAGAAAGGCATCCGATGGAGAGAGGAAGTGAGCACCCACTGCATGGACATGGGGCATGGCATGGGCGGAGCTGCATCCAGGATCATCGTTGTCTGGAAACAGTCTCTCTCCGAATTGAGATATCAAGGTCTTGGTCTCCTGGGAGGACAGAGCAGCTGTTCTCTGCTCTGCTGTCCAGGATCTGACAGAGCAGTCCCCAGATCTTGCCTCAGCATCCCTGCAGTGCCTCTGCGAGCTGTGCTGCGGGACGGCTGCTCTCAGTCAGGCCGCAGCACTTAGAGCTCGCCCAACAGGAGAGGCTGCCTCATGACACCACCACGAACTATTAAAAGCAGCAAAGCGATTAAAATAAACTGTCACGGGACATCATACCAAACGAAAAGCACAAGCTCAACTCCTTCATTTCCTAGGAAAGTTAATCTGTATTTGCAGACAATGGAAGATGCCTTGAAGCTGGGAAGCTGTTGGGTGATGCTGGCAGGAGGCTCCCCAGACCCAGTTCTCCATTGGAGAGCAATGTGTGGGCAGGAGCTGCTGCAGGCAGCTGGCGCTGGTTTCCCCTGGCAAACAAAGTCCTTCCTGACCAATTTGTTGGAGGAAGGAAACACCCAGCAGCAGGCACCAGGGCGGGAAAGGCCGGGGGTCTCCTCCTGGCTGTGGTAGTGGTGGCTGTGCTGCAGGAGGGTGAGAGGTGCCTGGGTGGGAGCCCCCAGGGCACCTCCTGGCCACAGCCCAGCTTGCTGGGGCGTGGGGTTGAGCCCTGCGCTGGTGTCTCTGCAGCATGTGTAATCCACGGGCAGGAAGCCCTCCTGCCTGGTTCTTGCAGGGTCAGGCATTTACACCGCAAAGGGTGAAACACAACTTTGGCCATGCTTCTCGGTATTCCTTATGGCAGATGAAGTATGGGGCTGAGGTCCGCTATATGGCTGGGCACCTGGCCAGGTTCCTCCTGGCACCACCAGCCCGTGGACTATGCTTGCGCCCTGCTCGTGTACTATGGGCTCATGTTGAGCTTTAGACAGCCCCATCCTTTAAGGCAGAGAGCACTCCCTGTGAATTGTAGCAGGCTGGCAGGACTTTATCCCGCCCCAGGGCCAACGAGAAGAGTCCACAGCTCCCTTCTGCACTCAACTTCCTCTAGCAGAGGTTAGAGGCTCCCCAACGACTCTCTAGCTGGTCCCAGCAACCCTCTTGCTTGCCCTCCTGCTACTAAAAATGAGGCACTTAGTCTCTTGTTTAGGCTGGGGGTTAAAGGCTTGATTGCAACTACTTGAGAACTTTCTCCAGGGATGATGACAGGCACCTTGTTCTCAGCTTTACCAGCCCTGCATCACTCCTTGCATGACTGAAACTGGGGACCCATCTGCTTGTGTGGCAGGATGAACTTACCGTGTTTAAGTCACCAGGTGAGAGTGAGCCAACAGCAACGATGGGTTGCGCAGGAAAATTTTGCTTTGACGTAACTTGTTCCCTCTACATCCTTAGCTTTTGGGTGCTGCTTGTTCTCTTCCCTGTCTGCAACCGGTACAGTCCTCACTAGCCCCAGGCAGCTACGGTGCCAGGACAGTGACTGCTCTCGTGTGGTTTGGATGCTTCCTGCTTTTGCTGAGCGGTGAACAGATAAAATATTTTCCGTCTTTTCTCTTTTTCTACTTTCTTTTCCCCCCTTTTTTCTCCTCTCCAAACTACCTAGTAAATGCTTTGATGCCAGTGCCAACAATAGCATGACTTGTATTCCACGGAAAATAAGAAGTGCTTGTGGCAATTCCTGCTCTGTGATCTGAACTTCTGTCCTCTTCAACAACAACAAAAAAAGATACAAACGTTGATGGGAGAAAGGCCAGAGGTGAAAAAATAAAACTTGTCTTCAGCAAATGCTCATGCCAGTGTCTGCAGCTGGGCACAGGCTTCTGCAGAAGGGGATGGGTAAAATCTGGGGACGTGGACCTGGTGGGGTCCTGCTGTTAAATTACAGCCTTAGAGGATGATGAGGAAATTGTGGATGGAGAATGCTGGCTGTGCCTGATGGACGGGTATCCACTTAAAAATTAAGTATCTCAGAAAACTAACAAAGAACGGTTTCAGCTGAAGAAACTTCTCATGGGTCAAAAACTGGAGGAAACGGATGAATTATCATACATACAGCAGGCAAAAAGGGGTCACCTAATTTATTTCCAAAGCACAGCAGGACACGATGTGTACTTACCTGTGTTGATTATGAGCCCCGCTGAGCTTGATTATGATCCGCTCTCCCGGGTGGGCGTGCTGCGCTCGGCGGCACGGAGGAAGCGCGAAAGGAATTTGTCTGCGCCTGGATGAAATGTGATTACCAGCTGCACGCTGCCGCAGGGGCTTGTTTTGGAGGGTCGGGGATCCCGCGCCTCTCAGCTAGCCCACGAGTGCTAAAGACACACGGAGCAAGGTTATTCCAGCTGGTAAATTTTTGTGGCCTCTTTCTGATTGGTTTGGTGCCGTGATGCCGAAGCTGGCGTTTCATCACAGCACAGAGCTGAGAGTGCGAGGTGATCTGCTCCAAAACCAACAACTTGATTATAGATTTGTACTAAATTGAGAGCTTTGCTAGAAACTAATTCTAAAGCAGCCACCCCGCAGAAGCAGAGGAACTGGAAACCAGTTTAACAGTGGTTTTAGTTGGAGCTCAAGCAATTTGTGGAAGGGATTACCTGCCGTGATGTCTGTGCTAGCAGGGCGCTGGCCTCCGTGACGCAGGATGGCCGTGGGCAGCACGAACAGGGATTTTGGATATGCTGTAGAGGGATTTGGGGTATGCTGCAGAGACCTCGGTGGGTGGGGAGGAAGAAGAAGGCCAAGCAGAGGTAGGGCAGTGAGCCCTCCCCTTGTAGGCTCACGCTCCTGGTAGCTCTGGAGCCATCAATGAGGTTTTGGCAGCAGAGGGATGAGTCTGTACCTGTCCACTCTCTGAATCTCTGGCTCTCTCCCTTCCCCTGCTAATAGCTCCCAAGGGAATGTTCCTGCTGCAAGAAAGGGCGGGAAAAGAAAAACCACAAAAGCGGAGGGCTGAGGGATGCAGGAGGGGAAGCAACATCCAAGGGGTTGGCTGGCAGGGACGTTCATGAGGGTGTTGTGGTGGGGGAGAACTCCCCCCAGGCACCTTCCCCTCCCAGATCCAGGCTTGAGTTCCCATTGGTCCAGACCAGTGGGCAGCTGCTCAGGAGGGTGCAACTGGAAGACAAGCCCCCACAACCCCAGCAACCTTCCAAGAGCAGAAGCTCAGGGGCTCCCTTGGGACCCAGCACTTGGCACTGGGGTGGGCAGAGCACCCCCGTCCAGGTGAGTCAGGCAGCTGGAAGAGATGGAGGCCCTGGGAGAGGCACCTGTAAGGGGCGAGCAGCCTGCGTGCATGAAGCAGTCCCCTGAAGGAGGAGAAAAGAGCAGTGCTGAGGCTTTCCTAAATCCCCACGTGCCCAGAGGTGTTGGTGTGTGCGTGTACATGTACATATAAGCTTATGTACGGCTGTAAACAGATGCATGTATCTAAGTTTACGTTAAGATGAGTGTGGATGTTTTCCAGGATAAAAGCTGTCACATGAATATTGTAAGTAACCTCTAGATACATACTGCAAGCTGAGGAAACTGAAGTGTTGAGGTCAAATACAAAGTATATTTGGTAAGTGTATTAGGGTAAGGGACCTACAGTTGAGGCAACCAAACAGGCTGACAGCTGGAGAATGGGAATCAAGGGGAGAAAAAGATACTATGTCTTTAAAAATCAGTGTAAGCAAGTCTGGGAGATAAAACTAAAGAATGACAGAATGACATGGTTTTAGCCTGGTACCACAATTACATTTATTTAGGTGCCCTACCTGTGCATTCCTACTGCTAAAGAATACACTCAGATTGCTTCCAGCTTTCCCCTCTGCCCTAAATTGCCTGGATTTCTGGCACGTACTTGGGAGACCATGGCAATTTCCCCGTTCCACATTTAACCTGTGTTACCCAAACCACCTTGGCTTCCTCTGAGTGTAACTCATGTGAGGAAAAGTGGTATTAATAAAGTCAGAGGCAAGCCTCTGGAGGGAGTGGGGCCAGCAAGGCCGTGGTAATCCTGAGTCATACAGCCACTTTCTGGGTCAGCTGGACCCTATGGGGCTGGGCTGGTGTCCCCGGCCAGCTCTAGTGTCACTCAGACTGGGATTTCCACCACGGTTTTATCATTAGCTTCACAGGGCTGTGGATATCCCCTTCTGAATTTTGCATGGGCTAGTAACGTTTTATTTTGGTTTGAATTTGCAGCCCTGCTTGCCTTCCAAATGGTTGTTCAGCAGGCAGGAATAGGAGAAGGGGCTGGAAATCATGACTAAATATGGCTGTGTTTCTGATGGCTACAGACTGCAGGATTAGCGGCCCCTTCTTGCCAGCAGCCACAGCTGAAGCTCCCAAGGTTTGAGGAGCACCCAGAGGAGCTGCAGTTCAGCCCTCCCCCCTTTTTTTTTCTTCTTTCTTTTTTTTTTTTTCTTGTGTGTGTGTTCCACAGAGAAGTCTGCAACCTATTGTGCGGGCTAGCAAACCTGGCACCCTCCAGCAGTCTATAAAATTGCATCAGGCGTTGATACTTCCTGTAGTGGATTATGTGTTGTCTGGATTTTGGATGATTCCGGGAGAGAGGGTTACCCTTTTTTTTCAGTGGGGGCTACAAACTGTGTTTGAAATAATTTCGTTTTCGTGGAGATAAGAGAGCGCTGGCAATTGGCAGGGCAGACGGACGTGTTCTGAGACAGACGTAGGCAGCTTCCCTTGCCTGCAACTTGCACGGTGGCTCTGGCCATGCACGCAAGGCACAGCCCCGATTCAGCCCGGCACCAGAGCGCTGGCCTTGCCCAGAAGCACGTCAATAACCTCATTGATTGCAATGATATTTCTCATGCTTAAAGTTAAGCAAGTGCTTAAATGTCACGCTGCATCACAAGAAAAGGATTTCTTTGCACTCTTGGAGTCCGTTCTCTTGACCTAGCCGGCTCTGTGCTCGTGCACACGTCGGGTTTTTATGCAAACTCTTAGTATTTGTGCAGATGTAGCACATACGGGGGATTTTCTTTATAAACTGGAGTTTGCCTAACTTTGAATATATCCTCTTGGCTCACGCGTAGAGTAGTTATTGTGCTTTCATGCCGTTTTCTAATTTGGATCTGAAGCCAAAGAGGCGGTAACTATTTCTAGAGTGGAGAAATCACGTTAAAAAAAAAAGAAAGTATGTTTTCAAATCTTACTTGAAATGTGTGCTGTATCAGCAACAAATAGCACTGCGAAAGAGTAAAATCAGATTGCAAGTGCTTATTGTTATTGTAAATTCACCTAGCCCTCTTCCACGCCAAGGAAAACGGATTGTTTTTGCAGCAAACATACAACCTAAGGGCACGATTTTGTGATCATGTTGGTGTGAGGCCATAGGAGGCGTCTCGCTGTCCCTCTGACAGGAATGCTGGGCTGCTGAATAGCCAGCAGGTGGAGTCAGCTGTAACGGATGGGTTGTGAGCTGGGAAGTCGAGTAAGTGTGACTGGACACGTGGAAGTTTCAGTTGAAAGTTGAGACCAAGGAAAATATGAGGAATGGAACTGGAAAACTCTGCGAGCGCAGAGGACACAAAGAGCTAAAACTTCAGCAGCAGAAGAGGAGGGGCCTGCAAAATGTTTGGAATAGCAAAAAGCTGGAGCAATCCTGGAAATACTCCTGTGGCTTGGATCCTGAGGCGTAATTCATGCTGTTGTAATTCGCACAGATGGTGGCTGTCTCAGGAGAAGGCTCGAACAGCTGGGAAACATCAGGGTGTGGGCCTGCTTCAGCCACACACCCTTTCTTTATCTCTGCATCCGTCGCAGAAGGGAAAGGTGACACAGGGATCGCTGTAGAAAATAATACGCAAGCTCTTCTCTGCCCTGGGAGATGGCTCCTCATGCTAGTTGAGTCATGTCAAGGACCAGCTTAGTTTGCCATTTTGTGTATAACAATCCACTTTCAGATGCTTTTCAATAAACTGATTAGGGAGAAAGAATCAGCCTTGACTCCAGAGATCAGCCATGTAGTAAATTGAGTTGTAGCTAAGGGGCCCTAATAAACAGGGGGCTTCACTGAAATTGAGCAGGGGTTACGTGAGAACACCCGTTCTGTTTGCGTGACGTGCCCAGCCACCACCGCGGGTGTTTTGCTTTATCCTTCGCTCTGTCTGCCTGTTACCCCAGGAATGAATGCTGCCTCAGGCACGGTGCTTGCCCTTCTTGGGCTGCGGGGCCTCCAGCCTGTTTGGAAATGTGCAGTTGCAAATAATGATTTGTACCGTCTAGTTGTCTGTGTGCCCATGTAGGCTGAATAATAACGTCACGGCCACTCAGCTGCTCCAGACTCATGTCTGAGAGACGAGAGGGTGGCACAGCCCGGAGGTACTTGAGAGGCACAGCCAGGGATGTGTTTATGTAGGGGCTACTGGAGGACTGCATCAACAGCCGTCACTGCTGGCCTATTGATGAAGACTCCAGCCTCCAACAACCTCTGGTTCACTCAAGACAGGCAGCCAGAGGGAATAAATGTCAGATATTTCCCTGCTTCTTGATCTCTGGCACCCAAAGGTTGGGGAGAGTTAACGCTGGCATCTTTTCTTCCTCCTGGTCTGCAACCCCATACACTCCCTGTGGTACCTCTGTGGCTCACGCTATTTATCTGGAGCTGTCTCAACAGGAAAGCAAAAGACCTGTCGTTACCCAGACATACTCTTCATGCAATTTCCTATTATTATACATTTTGGGGAAATAGTAGGAGGTCTCTTCATAATGGAAGTGCTGAAAGACCTATTTTACTCCCCATCCTTCCAGGAATAAGCAGTGCAGAGACGGCATTTCTATGCTAACTGTGTATACGCAGACAACTGCATCTGCACTGCAGCGTCGTGCTGCTCGAGCAGCGCCGGCGTACCTGAAACGGCACAACTTCTGTAGGCGATGATACCCCGCAGAAGCACAGACCAAGCAGCAACAAGCAACGATAAATGCGCTGCAGTGATGTTTGAAGCCAGTGGAAAACGTGTCAGGGAAGTTGCTGCTGATATTGCGGCTTTGCCGGAGTGATGAGGTGCTCGGTGGTGTGCGCTGAAGCCAAGTGTCCTCATTGCAAGAGGTGGCACTGGGGAAAGACTGGGTGCATTGTGGGTGTTGACCCACTGACTGACAGCTGCCAGCACCCTTGAGTCAGAGTGACATTTCGATGTGGGCCTCCTGGCGTCCTTCTGGCAGATAGTTTAAGTCAGGTGAGAAGGTCTTTGGATTTTGTTGACTTTGGTTATGTATTTTTGGCTGTGTGCTAATCGGTGACAAGAAAAGGCAGCTTCTGTTCATAAGACTTTGTAGCAAAGAGCCAGCCTGAGATAAGCAAGGAGAAATATTTACCCACGCTCGTTGCTACGGAAAGCTCCATCACCGCTTCCTGCAAAACCAGGACCAAAGGGCAGGGTGAAACTTTACCTTGCCAGTACTTCATTACCTGTGGGAGCACTGCTGCCAGGAGGAAGAGCATTTGGCCCAGGAGCTTGGCTGGCAGGATAGAAACAGCACAAATGAGTAGGGTTGGGCAAGCCACCAAACCGCCCCTGACCAGCTTAGCAGAGAGACCAAATCCACCGGGAAAGAGATGGGTAAAGCTGCAGGAGGCTGCAAGGGCAAGAGGGAGCTGGTCCGCAGGATAAGATACCATGTGTAGATGATGGAAGTAGCAAGAAACCTCTCTTGGTTGCAGTGGTCGAGAGCAGTATTTGCTTTTAACTGTCTCCTAATGATTTCTATGCCTTTGGGTCAAAGACTAACAGCCAAGTTTGTGCCTCACTTCATGCCTGTACCTTAGAACCTGCATGAGTCACTGCCTCTGCTCCACCTGAGCACATTGTGGGACCCAGCTCTTCATACTTCCATAAGCATTCCACACCCAGCATCCTGATGCCACCTGATATTCAGCCCAGTGGGAGCATCAGCACATGTTCCTTCAAATAATCCCTTCAGAGGGTATCTTTCGGGAAGGGGGGGGAAGGGTTGTCAGGAAAAACCCCACATCTTTACTTTAGAATGATATGAATCTGTTCAGAAAGATAAATTCTTCATACCAGCTTCTGAGGGCTCTCTGGAAGGGTAACACTTCTTATTGTTGCCTCTGTCAAAGACAAAGCACTGGTGAGCTCTCTGCAAACTCGTCCATAAAACCACGGCAGGTAGGAGCCTTTGGCAAGAGCGCTGTGCAGCAGTGGAGGGGTTAACAGAGGAGTCAGCTGTCTGTTTAGTATGTCTCAGATGTCACATACAAATACCTAAAAGGCAGCTGGGTTGTGTGAAAGGAAATCAACGGATTAAGATTGTAGTCCCTGCTCAAAAGCTTTTTTGTGTCTTCAGGAATGCCTCATATCCCATCTGTTAAACGGAGATAATGTGTATCCCACAAGCAAACTGTGAAGATTAATTCATTAATCTTTTTTAAGAGGAAATGGAAAGAGCTAGTGAAATAATACTATGAAATATCACAGGGATGATGACAGAAAGCAAACGATAACACAGAGCGGGGCAGTGGGTCAGTCTGGCAGGAGGGCGCAGCACCCTGCACACCTCTTTTCACCCGCACCATCACTGAGGGTGCTCTGTGGTGGTCCCGGCTGCTCTGTTGGCAGCCTGCAGACCACAGGCAGCTGAAAACGCCTCGCCCAGGGACCTGCTGACAGCACCGCCAGCTCTCCTGGGTGCCACGCTGTGGCGCAGACCATGTGATTGCAGGATGCGAGGGGGAACCGGCAGCAGCTCTGGCACCTGCACAGCAGGAGATGGTAGAAATGGGGTTAGGGGAAGGTGAAGAGAAAGATGGAGGCTGGGCAGTCTAAAGCAGCTCCTTCTTTCGATATCCCTCAAGGACAGTATCAGATGGCCGCCTGTATCACAGGGAAAGGAGCACTCCCAAGTGCGCACAGATATTTGTCTCCAAACTGTTTACTCCTAACTTGTCTTCAGGTTGAAGCCTTCTGCAGCATCTTATGGGCACTGTCTTAACCCACAACCTTGATCTAGAACCTTTCATTAAACTGAGGAAGACAAATACAGAAATGCTGCTTTTCTCTGAATGAGAAGCATCCCGGTCACGAGAACCTCGGCATCTCTTCAAGCCAAGAGCAGGCTGAACACGTTCCTTCAATGCTGCTTGACAGTCTGGCTCATTGTATCAAACCCAGTCAAGATGAATGAGACGTGTTTACCCTTGGTGGGTGAGCAGACAAAAGCTGCATGTAATTGTCCCCTGGGTGCCTGCCACTCCAGGGGGATTTGTAATCATTTTGAAAAACGAGATTTTCCCCATCACTGGAGGAGACAAGCTGGCACCTCAGCACAAAACATACCACTTAAAATAGCTTTTAACATGGCCTTGAAAACTATTTTTGGATCAGGAAAAATGCAATGTAAGGGAAGACTGGAGTCACGTATTGTAACTGTCACTCAAAACCAAAGGCTCTATCATTTCATGAAGATCAGCAGATGTGTAAAGACACACCAAGATAACCTAACTGGTCCCTAGGCTTTGTTACACATGGTGATATTTGAGAAGTCAAGAAGAGCTTCCTCCTCTGTGCATTGACTCACAATGACCACCTCCATTCCTGGTTTTCTCCTTTTCCTCCTAAGCTCTGGCAGGCAGAGGAAGAGCGCCATTCCCATCCCATAATAAAGCCAACCGCAGATTTGTATTATGATCTGCAGATTAGTTCTCACTCAAGTTGCCATGGCTTCCAGACTACTTTCAGGACAGCACAGACTGCCCGCGTGTTCCTCATTCTAGAGCAGACATTGTCCTTGGTGCTACCAGGCTGAAGCTGCATAATAAAATCAACTTCATATTTCTGTTGAGGACCCTAAATTTGTTTCTCAAGATCAAAAATGCAGAGATATATAAAAGGGCTGACAAACAGGCTTCAGGTTGTTGAAGACTGGTTCCATCTGGCTGGAATTCACGTGCAGCAGAACAAATGAATTACCTCTAAAAATGTAGGAGAAGCTCATGGAGGCTATTAGGAATGGGAAAGAAGATCAGCACCTTTCTAGGAAATCTGATGCAGACCAGGGCTGAGATGAGTCCTGGGGTGAGCGGCTTGCAACTGCACAGAGGAAGCCTGGAAAAGGCCAGAAGAGCCATGTGCCATGACTGATGGGAAGTTGTGCTGAGCAGAGGCATTGGAACAGGCTGCCCAGGCAAGTGGTGGAGTCACCATTCCTGGAGGTGTTAAAAAATTGAGTAGATGTGGCACTTCGAGACATGGTCTAGTGGTCAGGGAAATGCTGAAAAGAAGGTTGGACTTGATGATCCTAGAGGTCTTTTCCAACCTAAATGATTTACTCACTCACTCAGTAAATTTGCAGATGACACAAAATTAAGCAGGAGTGTTGATCTGCTCGAGGGTAGGAAGGCTCTGCAAAGGGACCTGGACAGGCCGGACCGATGGGCTGAGGCCAATTGTAGGAGATTTCACAAAGCCAAGTGCCGGGTCCTGCACTTTGGTCACAACAACCCCCAGCAACGCTACAGGCTTGGGGAAGAGTGGCTG